>JAODAL010022082.1:0-65541 GCA_025379985.1 Phyllomedusa bahiana | reverse complement strand
TTTTTGGGGGTCATGCGGGTTTTGGGCTCATGCTGGGGCCCCAGGAAACAGGTATAGTCAATGTCCATGAACAAAATTTTGTTTGAAAGACCCCTTTTTTTCCGCACTTTTTAATGGGGGGGTCATGCGGGTTGGGCTCATGCTGGGCCCAACATAATCAATGCCCCAGTAAAACTAAAATGGGGGTTGAAAGACCCCTTTTTTTCCGGGGCATTTTTTTAAATGTGGGGTCATGCATTTTGGGGGCCAAATGCTGTTGCCCCGGGACGGGTAAGTCAATGTCCATACAAAAAAGGGTGGTTAAAGACTCCTTTTTTTCCGGCACTTTTTAAAGTGGGGGTCTCAGGTTGGGGCTCAGTGGGGCCCGGGACAGGTATAGTCAATGTCCATGAAACAAAAATTTGTGGTTTAAAGACTCCTTTTTGCGGCACTTTTAAATTGGGGGCCCATGAGGTTTTGGGGGCTCATGCTGCGTTCCGGGACAGGGATTTTCCCAATGTCCAGTTTTCAAGTAACATGAGGGTTCAAATCATACTCCCTTTCGGCATTTTTTTTTGTGGGGATGCAGTTTAAGGTCAGGCTTGGTACAAGACAGGATAGTAAATTTCTGTGACTTTTTCTTTGATTTTTTAAAACCCAAGTGGTGCCAAAATTTAGGCTTATCCATTTGACTGTTGTGGATTTTTTAATTTTTTCAGCTTCCCCCTTGTTTGGGTGTAATAATAAGGTGTGTTGCTCTCCCATAGACTTTAATGGAATCGCGCAAAACGTGCTCACAAACAAACCTTATCGATACGGCCGACTATCGACATCATCGATCTCGATAGCCAATCAATCGCTCAACACTAGTCTTGAAATTTCCATTCGACAAACACCCGATGACGATTTCAATGTAATCCCATCATATATTTTTACATACAGCAATAGTCGGCACACCAAGGGCTTTGCTTTGACTTGGAGCAACATGCAAAATTATTACCATATCCTATTCACGACAGCTATTCTAATCAGGCGTCTTAAACATTTTGGGCCCCTGGGAAGCTTTTAGGGGCTCTCTGAAAAACATGACATCACAGTTGGTCTGCCCTAACCAGTTCATGTTTCATTCACCACCATACCAAAATTAAAAGGGGGACTAATCGCTTTTTTTTTTCCCCGGGTTTTGCGGGAGAACATTAAAACTGACCCCCTTAAAAACATGTCACCCATTTGAACCTTCCTGCGGGGGTTCATACATTTGTGCATGTTAATGAGACAGGGGAAATGTTGGTGCAAAGCCTAACTGTGCTTAGTACATGCAAAGGTCGGTGCGCAAGAAAAGACTCCCCAGAATTCCTGACCGCGAAGGCCAACTTATTTTAATTATAAAACTAGTTAAAAATAATTTTAAAATAATATAAAATCAATCTTAAATTATATAAATCCCAAAAATCTAAAATAATCTCATACCAAATTAATATTAAATTATGTCATTTGAAATGAATATTAAATAACATACTCAAAAATAATTAAACCAATACAGCATCTACCCTAAATTCTTTTCACAGTCATAAACGGTATGTGACAAAGCCTTTTCCCAAATTGTATTCACTCTAGGCAAGCAAAGATTTGTTTATGTAAAGAGCTGTGAGTAGCTGCAATGTAGCTTAGTGGTTAGCACTTCTGCCTTTTAGCAAGACAAATCCCTGCAGGAACAAAACATGGGGATTCTTTTTTCGCAATGCACTTACCTGATTGAAGTTTCTTTTTCTTCTCTTTTATTTGCACTGTTTGACTAATTACTAAGGAGAAAAGAGGACAGAAGTAGAATGGCAGGACCTGGGGTTGAACATTCCCTCATCGGTGAGTGTGTTTGATTTCTACGGAGTAGACTAACTGTAGCTGTCTGAGAAAAGTGGTGATATCTGAGCATGTGTGGCCAGGACTGAGTAGCTTTCATCCCTGGTCGTATCCCCTAGTGACAAGCTGTACACTATGTATCACTAAGGTAGTAGTAAAAACAAAAATGTTACAGAATTTTTAAGAATGATTAATAGTGATAATGATTATTGTTTAATGTACAAGCTTCCCTCATCAATTTTACTTCTTGTTAAAGCCCCTTTAAGAACTCATAAATTTGTATTCAGTTACTTCTCTTCTCTATAGAAACTAGTGCAATTCATTGAGTTGATTTTCTACAAAAAAAATAAATTTTAATAGTAACATTTTGTTCTGATTTTTATATTTTTCATTTTTATTACATTAACTCCTTCACAACATTGGATGTAAGTTTACATCCAAGTTATGTAAGGCTTAATGCAAATAGACGCAAGGTTACGCCATATTGATCGTGAGAACTCTAAAACTGAGTTTGCACGATCGCTGCAGGAAACCAGCTATACATTATAGCTGATATCCCACAAAATCAGCCCCATTCAGAGATTACTCCAAGGGGAGTTACAGTATTTTCGTCATTCTGCCTGCTTAGTGGAGTTTGGAGTGTGACTGTTGAGGTTGTGGATAGGTGTCTTTTATATTGATAACAAGTTCAAACAGGTGCCATTACTACAGGTAATGAGTGGAGGACAGAGGAGCCTCTTAAAGAAGAAGTTACAGGTCTGTGAGAGCCAGAAATCTTTCTTGTTTGTAGGTGACCAAATACTTATTTTCCACCAGAATTTGCAAATAAATTCTTTCTAAATCAGACATTGAGATTTTCAGGATTTCTTTTCTCATTTTGTCTCTAATAGTTGAGGTCTACCTATGATGTTAATTACAGGCCTCTCTCATCTTTTTAAGTGGGAGAACTTGCACAATTGGTGGCTGACTAAATACTTTTTTTCCCCAAATAAAAAAGTTGTGGCTTTGAGACTATGGTGATCCTTTTTGAATAAAAGTGGTTTTTTTGGTGTAAAAGTCATAAAAAAAATACATATTGGGTATCCCTGTAATCGTACTAACCTGCTGAGTAAAGCTAGCATGTCATTTATACTGCCCGGTGACCGCTATAAAAAATAAAAAACACTACCAGGATTGTTGTAATTTGTTCAAAACAGCAGTTTACACCAACATATAGGGTGTTGCCAAACTTGGAAGAAATTGCATAAGAAATTTTGGGATGCTTTTTTTTCTAGGATTGCTTGTAAAATTAGACATTTTAAGCTAGAATTGTGGATTGTTGGATAATTTTCACAGCCTAAAAAATGCTAAAAAAAAGTGAAAATCCTTTGGGCTCGATTATACTCACTACACCCCTGGATATATTCCTACAGTAAGTTTTAGAACCTTAAGGTGCCTGCAAACCTGTAATTGTGCCTAAATAAAATCATATTGAAAATGAGACCCCAGAGTCTGGTAGGTGCTCCTCCTATTTTGAGGCTTTTGGTTGAGCCAAATATCACAATGGGGGCACATAAAATGGCAGAATTAGCGGAATCCATGTTAAGTTGCATTTCCCTGGTCACATCTACTGTGTTCATACAGGTAATTTCTTTTCTTTAATCTCTATGAAATACCTAGTAGGTGAAAATACTTCCAAAATTCTCTTTTGAATACAATGAGGGGTATAATTTCTTATATGGAGTAATTTATGGGGCATCTAACATACAGACCCCCAAAAAAACCATGTCAGAAGCGGACTGATCTTTAAAAAATACTGGATCAATGTTGCAAATTTTCTTCAAAATGTGAAAAATTACTACTAAGTTTCTAGGCCCCTAATTTCATAAAGAAATAAAAAGACATTTTAAAAATGAATCATACCAATCTACAGTAGACATATGGTAGATGCTAGTTATAAACTATTTTGCGTGGAATAACTAGCCTAGCCCTGACAGCGCCATTACAGGTTTGTGGACACCCTGAGGTGCTAAAACGTAATAAACTTCCCTAAAAAGACCCTATATTGGAAAGTACACTCTTTAAGGAATGTATCCGGGGTGTAGTTAGTATATCGACCCCACAGGTGTTTCACTAATTGTTTAGCGTTAGGCTCTGAAAATGAAAAAAAAATATTTTTTTCCAACAATCTGAAATTTTAGCTGAAAATGTTTAATTTTTACATTGAATCCTGGAAAAAAGCAACCCAAAATTTGTTAGACAATTTCTTCCAAGTTTGGCAATACCCTACATGTAGGTGTAAATTGCTGCTTGGGTGCAGGGCAAGGTGTACAAGGGAGGGAGCACTATTTGGCTTTTGGAACGCAGATTTTGGTGGGGGCATGTCGCATTTGCAAAGCCCCTAAAGTAGCAGAACAGATGAAACCTTCCAGATGTTGCCTTATTTTGGATTCAACACCCCTCATGGATCTCATCTAAGGGTGCATTGTACATTTCTGACACACAGGTGTTCCATATTTTTTTTTTTAGCATTGGGCCAAGAAAATGGGGGGGGGACAGTTACGCCATTGTTTTTCGGGCTTCATTTTTACAGCGTTCTCTGCGCAGTGTAAATGAGAGAACAACTTTACTATGAGGGTCGGTACAATTACAATGATATAAATGTTCTATAGTTTTTTTTTTTATGTTTTACTACTTTTACGCAATAGAAACTCGTTTATAAAAATTTTTTTATTTTTATGTCATCATAGTCTAATGGCCATAACTTTTTTATTTTTCTGTATACAGAGCTGATTATTGGCTTTATTTTTTGCGGGATAAATTGATGTTTTAATGATAGCATTATGTGGTTCATATGATGCTTAGATCACTTTTTATTAAGGTTTTTGTGAGGCATTTTGAACAAAATACAGCTATCTATGTAGTGTTTTTATTTTTATTTTTTAAAGTGGTCACAAAGCAGTATAAATGACATGCCAAATATGCTCAGCAGAGTTTGATACAAATTAACAGTGATACCCAATTTGTTATTTGTTTAATATTTTATTATTGTTTACTGCTTTTACACAATAAAAACACTTTTTTTCAAAAGGAAAACACATTTTTGCATCGCCATAGTCTGAGAGCCATAACTTTATTATTTTTCTGTATGGGACGTGTAGGGGCTTGTTTTTTGTGGGATGAAGTGATATTTTTATTGATATCATTTTTGGGGGACAAGCTTTTTTGATCGCTTTTCAATCATATTTTGAAGGCATAGTGAAAAAAAATACTGCTATCCTAGTAGTGTTTTTTCATTTTCATTTTTAACAGCACTCCACCCTGTCAGTATCCATGACTATTTAGTGTTTTCCTTGGTCAAGTGATTATGCATACCCAATTTATATAGTTTTTTATGTGGAAGCACTTTTTTTTTTTAATGTTTTTCTAATGTGTAAAACAATATTTATGCATATTTATTCACTATCTTCTGATAACTTTTAAAATTTTTTTTATACATAGCTGTTTAAGGGATTTTTTTTTTTTTTTTTTGCGGGAACAACTGACATTTTAATTGGCACCAATTTGGCATTGCTGCTGTATACTGGTCTCCAGGGTGACTGGTAATCACCATGCCCACATTCAGTAGCGGTGCTGGGCGCTGCATACTGCGACGAATGCAGGCAGGAGGAGCTCACTCTCCTCCCTGTACCTTCGCTATTGCCAAGTGAACTCCAGCCATGGGTGATATATGCCATGATTAGTGATGAGCGATTACGTTGACTATCGTCATCGGGTCGATGGTCGATAACAGCAATAACCAATAAGATATTCGATGGTCGATAATAGATTATCACCGATGACCATTAAAGTCTATGGGAAGCAACAACACCGTCATTCTTACACCAAACAGGCTGAAAGCTGGAAATTAACATCCACAACATCAAATGGATCATGCTATATCGTACAACACACTTAAGATATAAAAACCACAGAAAAAAACTCACCACAACCATTCACTATCCTGTCTTGCACTCACAGCAAGACCCTTAACCCTCCCGACCCCCACAAAAAACAAACTAAAAAGTGCCAGAATGCAGTATGATTTGAAAACCAACATTTTACTTGAACTGGACATTGAATATCCCTGTCCCTGAACGCACAGAGCCTCAAACCTGCATGACCCCCAGATTAAAAAGTGCCGAAATTAGGATCTTGTCAAAACCACCATTTTGAGGTTGACTGACATTTGACTAACCTGTCCCTGTCCCACAGTACATGACCATTAAACCTGTTCTGAACCCACTGATAAAAAGTGCTGGAAAAGGAGTTTTTCAACCACCATTTGTTGACCTGGACATTGACTAATAACCTGCCGGCCACAGAAGACCCCATACCTCAATAACCCCCAGATTTAAGAGTGCCCCGTAAAAAAAAAAAAAAAAAATAAAAAAAAAAAAAAAAAAAGTGCCGGAAAAAGAGTCGTTCAACCACCATTTTATTTCACTGGACATCCAGACTTTCCCTGTCCTGACCGCAGCATGACCCTTAAATCTACATGACCCACAGATTAAAAAGTGCCCCGAAAAAAAAAAAGTCTTTTCAAACCACCATTTTATTATTCACTGGACAAATATGTCCCTGTTCTGGTAGCGCTTGCCCCTCCTATGAGTGCGGACCCCAATTGAGCTATCACAATGGAAATACTGGTTAAAGCTCCTTTTCACACCCAGGTGCCCTTTTTCTTGGCGATTTTTCTTTTTCTCATTTTTACCAACGTCTGGAGGCAATTGTCTCTACACGTTGTTCTCTGTCCCGCTCCATATACCCATGTCCTCTGAATAACCTACATCTGGTCAAGTTTTTCTGTACCTCCCTTGACAATCAAGGAATTTTTTCACCTATTTTGTACACTCAAGTTTTTTAGTAGTTTAATTCTAGAAAACACATTTTAAAATAGGATGAATCCACCATGTCCTTAGTGTTCTCTTTTTTAATTTGTATTAAATGGGTTGTCTCAATACAGGGAATGAGTATCTATGTTAAAGATCTTCAAAACTAGTCATTTTGCAATATGTGTCCATTAACATGTCCTAACCTATTCCTGTGTCTGACAGCAAACCCCATTTTCCCACCCTTGAAATCCACTCTTGACAATTGTGAAGAAACAAAATTCCTGTTAGAAACAAAAAAATTTTATAATAGGACCGGTAAGTAAGCTGCATGTCACAGCATAATGCCCCCAAATAGTCCAAAACACGACCCATGAGCCACTTTTGACATTGGAAAACAAATGTCTGTCTAGAAACAACATTTTTTTATAATTAGACCTGTAGGTATAGCTCATGTCACAGCAAAATGAATGCCCCCAAAGTCAAAAACATCCCATGAGCCACTATTGACAATTGGTGAAGAACAAAGTCTGTTAAAACAACATTTGTTTTAGAATAGACCATGTTGGTACTGCTGCATTCAAAGCAGCAATGACCCAACAAAATTAATAAAAATGACTTCTCAGCCACTGTTAAAAATGTGAGGAGAATGCCACTTAGAAGCCACTTTCTTTCCATAGACCATCGATTTATTGCTGATCTCACAGCAACATGACCCCAAAAAATTATAAATATAACTTCTCAGCCACTATTTAAATTATGCGGGAGAAATGGCCACTTAAAAGCCACATTTCCGGTTCCAAAGACCATGATTATTGCTGGTATCCTCACATGCAACATACCCCAAAAAATTATAAATATAACGTCTCACCACTATTAAAAATGAGGATGGAGAAAAATGTCCACTTAAAAGCCACTTTTCTGTTCCAAAGGACCGGGATTTTTGCGGGTACTCACGCAACATAACCCCAAAAAATTATAAATAGGGCCCTTCTCAGCCCCTTTTAAAAATTTTTAGGGAGAAATGCCCAGAACCAAATTTCTTTCCAAAGTCCCCAAAATTATAGCTGTACTCACAGCATAAACCTAAAAAAACCATTGCAACAAAAAATTTCAAAAGATAAATGAGTAAAGGGAAATACGGGGTTTTCATAAACCTTGCTGTCTTTTAAAAGCCCTCCTCACACAAAACCGCAAAATGAACTTTTGGGGAAAAGAGATTAAAAATTGCAGAAAAAAAATGATCTTTTTAAAAAAAAAGGTTTTCAAGGGGAACCATTTCTTTTTAAAAAGGGGAATTGAAGTAGACCCAAACTAATCGGTAAAACCTGGGAAATTTGGGGGCCAAAAAACATCATAGAACCATGGCCCTTGATTCTCTTAAGAAATTCCAACATCCACATTTATGTGGAAAGTGGGATGCTTTTGACTGTAAAAACCCCCCACTGTGCTAAGGGGTCCGCTAAATTTTAAAGCGGGGGCGGGCTGGGAAAGGCAAAAACCCTCTATGGGGGCGAGCAAAGGCTCGGGCCATTTTGCCATTTTGGGATACCCAAAAATCTTTTGGGGTCCGAAACACAACAAAAACATCGTTTTGAGACGAAAGATAGTCTTTTGGCACCAGGATTTTTTTAAGGGCGGGGCCCTCTTGGGGTTCATGTGTGCCCTGCCTTTTTGCATACTTTGGTGGGGGATAAAAAAAAAATTTTTCCCAAGGTCACCCATTAGGCTTTTTGCCCCCTTTGGCCTTTGCGGGCTGCTGCAGCCGCATGGCTATTTTTGGCATTTCAAACTGCTGTCAAGTCGCTGAGGGTTTTTCCCCCGTGACATTTGGGGAACGTGAACGGGCCTAAACCCAAAACCCCCAAAAAATCAGCAAGGTCTCCTTTTCCCTCTTTTAAAACTCTCTATTTGGGTGGGGGGAAAGGAAATGCGAGTTTTTTTTGGTTTTGTACCGGGGGACCCAAGAGGGGGCCACACAGAAAACCTTTTTGTTCTTTTTGAGGGCCTTAATGCGAGGACCATTTTGGAGGGAAATGGGGGGCATCCAACCCCAGGGTTTAGAGATGGGGGCCTTGATTTTCCCCCAACCCTTTCGGGTTCGGGGGGCCACTGGGGCAAACTGACCCTTCCTCACTTCCTCCTCCGCCTCAAATTCGCGCCAATTTCTTTCAAGGGCAGGACGGGGGTAACGTCGGTGCCCTGGGAATACCCCTCCTCCTCCTCCCCGTTTCCCCGGGCACGGGTTTAAAAACACAGCCCTGACGGGCCTAAAAGATGATGCACCCGGGAAGCGAGGCACCCCCTTTGCACTAGCCCCTTGGCCCCCCAAACCCACTGCGACCCAAACCATCCATTAAACCCGATCTTCCAGAACAAAGATCACCACAATGCTCAGGGCCGACAAGGGCATTGCCCCGCACTGACCTTTTTGGGGGGCTTCTTAAAAAACGGGAAAGGTGGTAAGGGGGCCTTTCACCTGCCCCCAAATTCGGTGGCTCAAACCCCCGGGAGGCCCAACAACCGCTGCTTGTCAGGCCATTTTGCACTTCGTCGGGTAAGGGGCATTGCGCTGCTGTCAAAATCGTGGACATGTGAGGGGGGAAATTTCCAAGTTTTGCCACTAAACAATGGGGCGGTTAAAGGGGGGGGCCCGAGCGGGACGTTTGAAACTAGCCAGGGGGGGGACGAAGCGGGGTGAAAAACGGGGGAAAGTCCCGAACTTAGACTTCGACCTTCCTCAGCAGGCAGTCCGACCCTGCTCTTTAAAAATTTTTCTGGCCGAAAAGGGTTATGACATGTGCCAGGCAAGGATTGCTTCACCCTCCCGATCTTAAGGGGGGCCACCAATTTCCCCCCGTTAGGGGCACACCACCTTTCCTGGAAAAAGGGTTCTTGTCCCCCCACCACGCTGGGGGCTCGTTGCGGAACCCGTCCACACTCCTAAACCTGTGTGGGGTTGGTCCCCCAAAGACAGATTATTTTCAACAGGGCCCGGGGTTTCTCTGGCACGGGGATGCCACCAGAGGACCGTGGGAAAAAACCCCTGCCCCATCCCTGGGGTTTTTGAAAGCGTGCGCCGAGCCTGAGAGCCACCTTTCACCCCCGAAAATCCACCCAGCTCATCCAGTGAGCTGTCACAGAGATATAGCGGCCTTGGCCATGCTTACTAGTCCATGTGTCGGTGGTCAGATGGACTTTTCCTGCCACCGATGCAGACAATGCGCTTGAAATTTTAGATGACACGTGGCTGGCCAGGGCAGGGATGCCTTTTCTGGCAAAGAAATGCCTGCTCGGCATCTGGTATTGGGGCAGGCAAGGGCCATGATGTGATGGAACCCATCTGTGTCCACCAGACGGAAAGGCAACATTTCCAAGGCCAAAAGCCTGGCAATACCGACATTCAGGCTTTTGGCTTTGGGATGGTTTGGGTTAAAGTGTTTCTTCTGCTCCCAAACCTGGAAGACAGAAGGCTGGCTGCTAGACTGGCCGCTGTACGGTGTGCAGGTCGTCAAACTGGCGGAAGGAGAAGGTGTAGGATGGGTCTCTGGTGGTGCTGGTGGTACTCGGGCGACGGTGGAGGCTGAAGCGGAAGCTGATCCCAGATCATAACTCTGAGAGACATGGGCAGCTGAGGAACGCTTGGTGGTGGCGGAGGAGGATTCGGAGACAGAGGGTGTGACAGTGGTTGGGGGCCCGGCGTCGGTCTGGCCTTTTTTGGCCAAGTGTTGCCTCCATTTCAACTCATGCATTTGCTGCATGTGACTAGACATGTTGGTGGTGGTAAACACCTAAGGTTCTTGCCTCTACTTATGCGTTTACGGCAAAGGCGGCATATGACATCAGAGGCTTGCTCAAAGAAGGCCCAGGCTTGAGAGGTCCTGGACCTTTTTGACGGCGATAAGCGAGGAGCGGGGTTTCCGCTGACCGTGGCTGGCTGAATCATATCAGCGGACTTCTGCGACTGCCCTCTCCCTTTTTGAGGCGGGACCCGTACTGACACTACCCCATCGTCTTCCTCCTCGTCCAGTGATGAAGCGCTCGCAAGCAAATTCTGCGGAAAAGACCACGTTGGATCCGCAATGTCGTCATCATCATCATCAACACAGGTGACTTCGTCGTCCTGACATTCTGCATCCAGGAGCTGCGGGCTACAAGCAAGAGGCACTGCAAGGCGTTGCCGACCGCCCGGGATTTTTGCCGATTGACCGGCTTCCTTCTCCTCCTCTGATGGCATCAGTAGCTGGGCGTCAGAGCAGACAAAATCATCCTCTTTGGCCTCTTGATCTTTTAACATGCCTTCTGACCCCAACCGCATTTTGTCATCAAAGAGGTCTTCAGAAAATGGATTATCCACAGTGGTGGGTACGCGAGTTGACATTTCGGCTGCCTTCGCTTCATGTTGGACGGATGCTGATGATGCTGATGACGACATTTGTGAATTTCGCTCCATGTTCAGAAAGATAAAAATTTGAGAAGGTATGGAAGAGTTTTGGAAAGTCTCTTATTAAAAGACGGCAAATCACAGCTATTTTCAAATCCCTCAAATCAAAACTAAATTGCTGGATTCAAATTTAACTTAAGGTGGCTCTATCAACACAGCTGGCATGCGCCAATGTGAAAAAAACACGTATCTGAAATGTATACTAATAATAAAAGGTATATTTTGGCACCTATCAACCTGTGGTGACCACAAAGTTGCTGGATTCAAATTTAACTGCAAAGTAGATCTATCAACAAAGCTTGACTGCCAAAAGTGAAAAAAAACACTGTCTGAAATGTATACTGATAATAAAAGGGAAGTTTTGCACCTAAAAACAGACCTGCAGTTACTAAAAAGATGTGTTCCTAAATAAAGTCGGGCTGCCCAATATCAGGAAATATATGAATAGAAAAACTGTTAAAATTTAAAGCTATTGCAGTGCAATGTCTACACTAAGTCTGGGTGAACTATATCCAATATTCTTTAAAGAGATTGTCTGTGTTCGCCCGCGGGCCCCCCCCCCCCACTCCCACCTGTGACTTTACAGTGGTAGATGCTCCTTTAAAATTCTCTACCTAACTACATAAAATCTTCAAATCTCTGATCTAACTAAGTTGTAAGGATCACAGCTAACAGTAGAGCTTTCTCTGTGAAGAAATAGAATAATTTCGCTGAGCTGTTTGGCCACAGGCAGAGCGCACGTCCTATGCTATGAGACCTGACCGGACACTTTACATGAACAGGAAGGGTGTTCTATGTAAAACGAGGTCAAAGTGATTTTTCCAGCCAATCCAACCATACACATCCCAGTCATGACTCGCACACACATCTCCCCCCTGTTCTAAATTTTGTAAGCTGGCCGCCAAAATGACAGGAAAACGCCGAAAATGGCGCGATATTAATAGGGTGATGCACAGATTTTAACCTAAATTATCGCGTGATCTAAAAAATCCGATCAACATAAAAACTGTGCCGATTTCAACTTTGTCGATAACAATCGCTCAACACTAGCCATGATCTTTCGAGCTCCGCTTGTGAGCTCGCAAGATCTCCATGACGTACTCATACCCGAACTTGATGTATGGGTATGTCAAATATTGGTAAGGGGTTAATAATCAATGTAAATTCGTTTTTATCACTGTAGTGGTATTAGTTACAGATGAGCGAGCAGTAAAAATTTCTAGCTTGATTAGAACCTCGAACTTTAGGGTGTTCGGTTTGAGGTTCTATTCAAACTAGAACTCGAACCCCATTAAAGTCAATGGGAGAAGATCTTTTGGTTAATGTTTATAACTAACAATAGGAAGCTGTTTACCACCCAAAAAAAAACTGGATAGTGAACAACTTAGGGAAGAAAATTTCTCTAAAGTGACAGAAAAAATTGGAGAGGCTAAAAATACTCATTCCTTTCAATGGTAACTAAAAAAGAGGGCAGCTTGCAAAAAGGGACGTTGCTGTTGGGGGTGCAGAATGCAACTGCTATGGGGGCCCAGCACCTGAGGGGGCCCAAAAGCTCCTTTGACACAAGGAGATTTGGAGAGGTGTGTTATCAATTACTGAACCCCAAAAAAGCAAAACAGAATTTGTTATTTCTTGAATGGTCCCAATTGTATATTTTTGGGGGTAACACCCCTTGCATCTTTAGCACATTCAAAAGCAGAATGCGTCAAGTTTAGGCATACGATTGTTCATACATACCATATTTTTGAACTATAAGACGCACTTTTTTTCCCCAAAAAATTTTTGGGGAAATAGGGGGGTCTTTTATCCCGAAGGCTTTTAGCTCGGCAGGAGACTGGGGAGGGGTGATGCCCACGGCTTCCCGCAGCATCACCGCATCCCAGTCTTCTAAGTTAGTACTGTACAGCGACTGCCGGCAGCTGTTCAGTACAATCGGCAGCCTCTAATAACAGCAGGGATGGAGTCGGCTCCATCCCTACTGTTAACACTTTAGACCTTGCGGCGCTCATGACCGTGACGTCTTGTTGAATGAGGAGCGGTGCTGCACACATTTCCACCCTTTGTTAGCCCCCCTGCAATTTGATTGGTTGTCATGGCACCCAGAAACCTCATGCAGGCCCCCCGTATCTGCCATTATGTACAATATTAACCTTCTTGTGTGGAAAATAGGGTGAAAAAGGGCTACGACAGATTTTTGGGCTCAAAGCACATCAGAAACCTGGCGCAGCCCCTTTCACACATGTCCCCCTAAATGTTGCAGTGGTTTGAGTTTAACTTTGATTTCTTTAAAGTGAAAAAAAAGCCTTTCCTTTTTTTTTGTCTTTTTTACTGATTTATTTTGTGATGGAAGCTGACAATTCCAGATACAGAAGAAATGCAGGAAGTGTCACTGCTCTCATCGACTCTGATTGGCAAGTGAGGGCCTTTACACTGTATATTGTCTCTATCGATCCTCTGGAGGGTCCTACCTTTGAAGTGGCAGAATAAATGGTTTGAAACACAGTTTTTATCTCTTTGAATTTCTTTCTACAACCACATTAGATTCTGTATCCGAGCTGCTGATATTGTCCCAGTGCCCGGAAATACTATGTGCTTTCCTTTGGGCAAGAACAGGCATTTGTAATATGTTATCTTTGCAGGTGTCAATCATGACAGGGAACTTGACCTTTGTGGACACCACAGATGTGTATTCTATAACAGCCCTGTATATTTAGACATTATATAGCACTATTAGAATACTTTATACAAAGGCCTTCTATCTGGTCACTTTCTGTTGGAACTATTTAAAGGGATCAGCTACTTTATGCTGTCCGAACCATGGGCAGCATGAAATAGCTGCAGGGTACCTGATCCTAACCTAAGGCGGCTGGGAGAATCCTCACATCGGACTCATCTCCCCGCACGTCGGACTCATTTCCCCGCACGTCGGAATCATTTCCTCGCACGTCGGACTCATCTCCCCGCACGTCGAACTCATCTCACTGCATATTGGACTCATCTCCCCGTCGTTCGGACAGCATAAAGTGGCGGACAGGTTCTCTTTAAGCACAGTATAGTATTATGCCTAGTGATGAGCGAACAGATTGGCTATGCTGTTCGTTACTGAAATTCACAGGGCCCTGACCCAGTGATGACAGGCCTGACGGTCCTGCAACCGACGATCTGCTGGCTTTTGTGTTGTCGCTAGCTCTGGAAGGAGCACCTTCTCTCATACCTCTACCTCCTACACCCCTCTTTGCTCGCTTACCACCTGCACTTTGTTCCATGTTCAGAAAGATAAAAATTTAAGAAAGTATGGAAGAGTTTTTGAAAGTCTCTTATTAAGAGACGGCAAATCACAGCTATTCTTAAATCCCTCTAATTTCCTACAGCCAACTAGGATTGGAAACTGAAATGTTTCTTTCGAATCTGTGAAATGCGTCAGTGGAAGAACCCAAGACAAAAAAACAGTCCTTCTTCCCTTTCCCAGGGGTTTACAAATGCCCCTAGGAATAGGGGAATTTATAGTTTTCAACAAACATCATACAATGCCTATCTGCGCCAAACTGAGATTCACGAGCGCAATAAAACTATCAAAGTTACACGGGTGAGACATTGGTTTTTTTTCAGCAATGACAAACGGAAAAAGTTGCTAGAAAATTTTTTTATCAGAAAAGTCGTACAACGTGGCATTTGAAAAAAACTAGGGCCGCACCACTGCAAAACAGCATTTAAAAATTTTACGGATAAAAAAAGGGGGTTTTTGCCCAAAAATACACCAACAGAACAAAACATTCGTATTCAAAATTTTTTGTACAAGGTGGCTCTTTGAACAAAACTGGGATGCACCAAATAAAAAAAAAACACCTATTTGAAATGTGTACGGATAATAAAAGGTGGTTTTTGCACCTATGAAATACACCTGCGGTGACTAGAAAAGTTCTGTATCCTATTGTAAATACAAAGTGGGTCTTTGAACAAAACTGGCCTGCGCCAAAGTGAAAAACACGTAATTAAATTGTGTACTGATAATAATAGGTGGTTTTTGCACCTATGAAATACAACACCAATATTACAACAAATTTCTGTATGGTAATATCAAGTACAAAGATGGTCTTTTAACAAAAATGGCCTGCCCAAAGTGAACAAAACCTAATTAAATTGTGTACGGATAAATAAAACGTGTTTTTGCACCTATAAATACACCTGCGGTGACTAGAAAAATTCTATATCCTATTGTAAGTACAAAGTGGGTCTTTGAACAAAACCGAGCTGCGCCAAAGTGAAAAAAAACCTAATTAAATCGTGTACAGATAATAAAAGGGGGGTTTTGCACCTATCAAATACACCTGCAGTTACTAGAAAAGATCTGTATCCTAATATAAAGTACAGCTGCACAAAATACAAGGTAATATTTCACCAAAAACTGCCAAAAAATGTTAATAAAAAGCCATTTCAATGCAGGGTCAAAGCAGTCTGGACTGCACAATATCCACTCTCCTTTCAAAAGCCTGCCAGCCTGTCTTTCTGCGTCCGCCCCGGAAACCCCCCCCACCCACACACCCGCCTACGGCTGTACAGCGCGAGATGCTTCCTTCAAATTCTCAGCCTAACTAACTAAAAACTACCTATGTTCTAATGTTCACAGCTAAAAGCATAGTTGTCTGTGTGAACAAAAAGAACTGTGTCGCTGAGCTGTATTGAGAGAGACCTAGCATACGTCCTGCTCTTATGAGACACAGACACACACTGATGCTGAACAGGAAGGGCTGTTCTAAACGAGGTCATGTGATTTTTCCAGCCAATCACAACCATACACATCCCAGTCATGACATCGCACACCCAGCTCACTCTGCTCTATTCTCTAAGCTGCTTTGCTGGCCGCCAAAGTGACAGGAAGCGCTGAAAATGGCGCGATATTAATAGATTATGCGCAGATTTTCACCTAAATTATTGCGTGATCGGAAAATTCTGATCAACCTAAAAAGCATGTCGATTTCAACTTTGTCGATTATAATCGCTCAACACCAGTAATGCCCTTAGGTATTATGTGCCACTGTTACTTATAGTAGGTAGTGTACTTTATATTATTTTGACATTGCTATTTAGGCAAGAATTTAGCCAAGGTATGGCATTTTTATTCATACTGCATCCTGTATCATGTTTAGACTCAATATGTGGCATCAATGTATTCAATCCTCTTATCTACATCTGACAGATGCGTCATAATGTCGGCAAAGGTGTATGGAACAGGCTCACTTACAGAATCTGCTCTATACACCATAGGGAACAGCTGATTATTATAGTACAGACCTGCTGCTATCAGCTAAGATGAAAGACATTTCAGTGTTGTTGTTTTTTTACCCTTTAGATGTCACAGTGCAGTTCCTTTGCCCGTTCACAACTTCCCTCCATTCCCTGTGACTATATAGGGGTGCCGAGCAGTTGTCATGGCAGTCGGGGCCTAGTGAAGGTCTTTGTGGCTTCCATGTTACTATTCTTATCACACCCTGCCTTTGGCATAATGTAGTCGGAGAGCCATATTAGTCCATCCTTCTGTATATGTTTATACTGCAGAACAATATACAAGTGCCCCTTAGAGGTCAAATACACTACGGGGCCTACAAATCAAATGATTTTCTTTTTGCTCACCACAGACGGATACCACAATAAACTGAAGGTCCTTGCATTATGATTTCCGGTGCACGGAAAGTCTGCCAGATCATGGGTTAATCTAAAGGGATATCTAATAGAAAAAGTGTCAATCATTACCCGGCAAACTAAAATAATTAACTTTATTCATGAAAGATCTATGGCATCTATGGCAGTCAGGTGATTTTAATCTTCCGCGAATAAAGTTTATTATTTTAATTTGCCAGGTGCTGGATGACGCTTTTTTAAATTCAGAACATCTTAGGAGGAGATGCCATGTAAGGGACCGTACATGGTACCATTCACTATATGATTGGTAAATTGGAACAGTCGCTGTCATAAAGGAGCAACACCCACTATAAGCATTCAGAACTCCCCTGTAGAGCACAGTGGCATGTTCAATAGAGTCAGACATTGAACTGCAGTGTATGTAAGAGAGGTTCTGAAAAATCTGCCTTGGGTATCAAGAGACCTTGTCCTGCCCCTCTAAAAGAGTGTGTGCATTTAAAAAAACAGCAGAGAGAAAGGGATAGACCCTAAGTATGGAAGCTATGTATGCCAATTATGGTGTCTCATTTATCACAACATATAGATCTACAGCGACCTAAGGAAAGATTGGGATTTTATTGTTAGGTACACTTTAAGTCACTTTGCTATTACCTGCAATTTCTCAATCTTTTTTACTTTAGCACCGAGAGTTCTTTTGTTTTAATTATTTCATGTTAATAGCTAACACTTTTCTGTTGCTAATTACTATAATTAATACCTTCTTATTCCAGGTGATTTATACAGTTAAAATCCTGGTGATTCATGTGCATGGAAAAAAACTTTTACAATATAAAAAAGACCTGGATCAATCATCCAGAGCAAAATAAAGCAGGTGGAAAACCAGTGACATCTCATTTTAAGGGTAAGACATTAATAATTGTATTCAAGTTAGTAAAGCATTTTAAAGGGAGTTTAGGAAATAAAGCTAGCAGGAAACATTGTAAAATTAAAAATAAACACTACTCACCTGCTAAATCCTCTTCACTCCATGGTCCATGGCTTTTTTGGTTCTTGCCTGTCTTTGTTTCCTTTTCATATTGTGCATCCACTTGGTCACTGTACACAATCACTGACGTCTGCGGTGATGCTGGCAGTGATTGGCGGCAGCGGTCACGTGCCATTGATTGACATTACCATTCACAGCGCTTACTCCTGAATGGTGAAGTCAGCCAAGAGCAAATGACCGCAATTGCAACTAATCATCAGCTGCAGTGGTGAGTGATGTCCAAGATGTAAGAAAATCAGAGGAAAACACAAGACTAGTGAGGAATGAGGAAGGATCAGCACCTGATCTAAGGTGAGAGAAGGGATGAGTATAAATTATTTTATTGGAGTAGTATCCTAATTAAACATGAAGTAAAAAATAACTGGACAACCACCTTAACAGCAATGTTTATTTTTTCTTTTTATAACATATTCTGCAGCCATTTAAATTTACTCTAGGAAAACTTCATTATCAATCTTTCAGTTTTTTACAAATCTCATGTCCATGTGGTGTAAATTTTCCTTGCAGGAATTGACATACAGTGAAGATTTTTAAATCCACAGCCTGTCAATCCCTTTACTGCAGATTTTACCCCATTGAACTGAACAGGATGGAATATTCACCAAAATCCACAACATTTTTAAATGCAGCTCTACCTCAGGATTTTTTGCAGAAAATTTCCATAGCAAATCCATTCCATGCGAATTGACCATTAACCTAGAGACAGTAGAAGAGGAGATATATTGACACATATTGAAGACAGTAACATATGATTGCAGAATCAGACTGCATAGGTTGTTTTATAGTTTGTAACTATGGAGATACATTGCTTTACAAAATAGTTGTGTACACAGAATAGTCAGAGATTTTTAGGACTATTTTTAAAGTTGCTTCCCATTTTTATGAGCAGTGTAAGACAACTGTATCAAAGGGGAAAAAATTCAAAAAAATATGGTCAATTGGTTTTCTTTTGTGTTAGAAGAAAATACTGTATATACAGTCTTTATACATAATGTATATTTGATTTTTTTTTAACCTTTATTCTTAATATTTTGCTTTTAACTCATACAATGAAAGATAAATAAATATCTGATTATTACAAACGTCCTTCAAAGACATTTATAGGCTGCTGTTAAGGAAGAGAACGGGTCGGATATATTGAGAACCATTCCCAAGTTTAATAAACAAACGCTTTTCTATGCTGAGGCACAATCTCAAAGTGACTTTATAGGAGATGTTTTGTGTTTTTTTTTCTCATCCAGACTCCTTGAAAGAGTCATGTATCATTGTAACTTGCATCACTTTTCATGAGGCTCATTTAATGGCATTATAAAAGTCATATCATGCACAAATTGGGAACTTCAGTGTAGAATAACAGCCACGATGCATATACACTTGCAAAGTTTTTAAAGCATTGTATGGTGAAGGCATTTCAAGGCACAAACCCATCCTTGAGTAAATTACTTGCCATTAGTATGTCACATTTTTCTTATATACGACTCTGGTTTCATGGAGTGACAGAGGCAGGAGACAATAAAAGTTTGCGCTCATTTTATTTCCATTTTTGTGTTTGATTTTTATATTCCCTCCTACATTTTATAATGTCTGATCAACAGTATATTGTTTCAACTGCCAAGGATACGAAGGTTACTTGCTCTGACTACCAATCAGCTGGACAAAGCTCTAGCAGTCACTGCTGGCTTTCCTTTCTTTTCATCATGGCATAGATATTCAAATATAATGGGTAAGTTTATCTTGTCATTTATTCCTAACCTGTGTGGTCTAATTTTTTATTTTTTTCACGTACGATATAAGAGCTTTAGCAATTATTCAAATTATTAAAAATATGCATATTTATATTGTATTGTGTAACATTTTCATACTAAATAGATGACAATTTTATATTCATTCAATATACTTCTATGCATCATTAAAATATATAAAATATAAAAAATGTTTTGCTGAGTATAACACACATTTTACACAAAATGTCTCCACCTTTTAAGCTATTTTTAAAGTAATTTTCTACTTTAAAATATACCTAATCATAACGTTAGTAGCTTAAAATGGAGCCATTGCACATGATAATTCTAATCAGTCCCTTATGTGCTAATTGTTAGTAACATGTATTTGAGGCATGATGAGGTCTTATAAAAAGTTTGCTCTCCTGATTAATTTCTGGAACTCTGACCTGCTGGCTTGACATAGGACATGGATGTTGCCCAAACCCCTCCATTGAAATAGAATCAGGTTATAGTCTAAAGAGAATTACAACTGTCCAACATAGTTTTAGAGGAAATAGGTTGAACATGATCCAATTTTTTGTCCCCACTGGAGTAAAGTCAAAACTGTTATATTGTACTGTTCTTCTATAATTCCACTCTTAAGCATATGAATAAATTGTCAATTGGGATTTACCCTTTCTCTTGTTGAAGAGGCACATACAGGGCGTTCTGCCTTTTTTCCCTATGCATAGTGCATCAATTGGGCATGTTTGGCGCACTTTGTAATGTGACAAACATGTGTGAGCATTCTGGGGGCATGTTGCACCACATTCGTGATATTAGACACATTTATAAATGTGAAACAGCAAAACGAGGCGCATAACTGCTCGAACAGCCACACCAATTGTAATGTGCTCTGTCTGAGCAGTAGTGGAACTAGATTGGCCATTAAGGCTAGAAATGTCCCTTGTTTCTCAACTTTTACCAGTAAAGTAATAAAAAAAAAATTATGATAATTATCAAACTATATAAAATTAAATGATATAAATTTAATAATAAATTATAAAATATTAAATTATATAAATCTCAAAAATACAAAACGTATCTCCTAAAAATTTATAAAATTAATGTAATCTAAAATTAATTTTAAATTAAATAATATAAATTAATTATCGAATTCTGGGCATTCATTTATACACGTTTAGTGCATTACTAATGCGCCAAAGTACTGCGATGAGCCAAACATATATGCTAGACGCCTCTAATCTTAGGTGCCATTAATGACCACACATTCACCACTTTTATATATTTAGGCACATTATACACTGAAAAAATGACGCAAAAAGTAGTCTTGACGCGCCAAGCTTCATACATGTTGCCCATATGCGTTTGCTGACGTCAAGCTGTAGGGGCACATCATTTTCATAAGGGCTTTGGCACTAATTACTGAGGAATAGCATAAACAGACTTAAAAATTATAATTTTTTTAATTACATAAAATGTCATATGCTGGAGGTTGAAAAGGATCTGTTTTTCGGACTCTTTTGTCTTGCATAGGGGAATTTTGTCCTGCTTCACGCTGCGGCCCCGGTCTCGGGCCATGGACATGCCCATGCTTCAGCTTCTGTGTGGGGATCGCAGCGGCTCATGTACGTGTGGTGAGTTTCACTGTCCCGGCAGCCCTGGCTGTCAGTTACAACTCACCTGTCCATGCTCCTGCTGCTGCTCGTGATCCTGGGTGCAACCGTCCCCTGTAGCTTCCTCTGAGTGCACGCCAGCCCCCTAAGGTGCGTGTGGCAGCTTCCTTAGATTAAACGGGACAGTTTTTAATTATCTGTCCAATTACCTTTGATCTACTGTGTTAAAAGGAACTTCCTGCCCTTGCCTCATAGTCAGTTCCTTGGTGTTCATCCTGGAATCCTGACCTCTGACTGCTGTACTCTTGCTCTGTTTATAAACTGATCTTAGTTAGTTAGATAGCATTTTCCTCTTAGATATCAATAGTTAGGGGGTTTGGTATTGCTGGCTGCATCTTTCCCATAGCCAGAAACTGTTATTTGGCGACATTTGCAGGCTCACATAACACCTAACTCTCATATAAATGGATATATATTATACAGAGTGCTTGGATTTGCTAAATCATACTCCGTGCCAAAAGTTCTGTTTTTGGAGTTTTGGAGGTTCAGAAAATGTATAACACACCGTCTCCAAATCTCCTATGTGTCAATGGGGCTTTTGTGCCCCCTCAGGACACAGGGCCCCATAGCAGCTGCCACCTCTGCACCCCCTATAGCTATGCCCCTGCTCGCAAGCTGTCATCATATTTCAGTTAGCCATTGAAAGGAATGAAGTATTTTAGCCTCTCATTTTTTTCTGTCACTCTTAGAGCCAAATTTTCTTCACTAAGTTGTTTCACGTATCCAGTTTACTGTTATGGATGGTAATTACAGCTTCTAATCCCTTGTATAGGTATAAAAACTAACCAGAACACCTTCTCCTATAGACTTTAATGGGGTTCGAGTTCTAGTTCGAATAGAACCTCAAACTGAACACACTAAAGTTCGAGGTTCTAATCGAACCAGAACTTTTTACTGCTCGCTCACTTCTACCCGTCACCTCTGCCTATATATATATATATATATATATATATATATATATATATATATATATATAAACACACACACACATACATCTACTGACACCACTTGTCAGAACAGTATGAGCTGACCCCGACTATGGATCCCATCGAGGTGGCTCTACCAGATATCCAGCACCTAGTAGCTATTGTTTCTCATCATATTGTTCATCTGGAGCAACTTTTCGAGAAGCTACAGACTTTTACTGCACGTCTGTATGGAGTTGTGTCTGCACTGGCACCTACACCTGCTCCGCTACCCGTTGCAGTTTTGCCTCCCACTGCCATAACCAGTGCCAGCCTGCATCTACCTCTGTCTGCCCATTACTACAGAGATCCCCATACATGTCGTGGCTTCATCAACCAGTGTACCATACATTTTGAGTTCCTGGCATACCAATTCCCATCTGACCAAGCCAAGGTGGATTTCATCATTAGTCTGCTCTCAGATGAAGCCTTGGCCTGGGCCTCACCCCTCTGGGAGAGAGGGGACCTGCTGACAGGGGATCTGCAAGAATTTCTGTGCTACTTACAGAACATTTTTGAACAACCTGGGTACAATACCTCTGTGGCATCTACTATATAACGTTTCCGTCAAGGCGACTCTATGGTGGGCCAATATGCCATCCAGTTACGCACATTGGCTTCTGATCTTGCTTGGAACAACGAGGTCCTTGTTGCAGCCTTTTGAGGGGCCTCGCTGGGTGTATCAAGGACAAGCTGGCAGGTTGTGACATACCAAGTAACCTGGACGACTTAATCGCTCTGGCTACCAAGATCGATATACATTTTGCTGAAAGAGAGTTAGAGCTTCGTCAGCAGCCAATGCCCTTCCATCCTTGTAAGCCACCATGCATTGTACCTGTACCAGGCACCTGCGTTCCCTCAAGATGAACCCATGGAGGTGAATCATGTTCATCTGATCCCGGAGGAATACACTTGCTGGCACAGTCTGAATACTGTGGTGGTGCCAAGCACTACCTGAAAAACTGCCCAGTCGGTCCGACTGCATCCGGGAAACCCCAGTGCTATGGTAATGTGTGTGAGGTGACCCTGAGTAATAATGCTGCTGTTCCTCATCTGACCAGACCAGTCATTCTCAGTTATGATTCTGACTCTGAGTTTCAAGTTCTGGCCCAGTTGGTTCTTCTGAGATCTTTTTCCACCTCTCTCTGTTAGACAAGTATTGCCTGCCCGTCTCCCATCTGGATAAACTACTGTGTTTCTCCTCCATCAATGAGAAATTCTGAGGAAAACAGTAGTCTACCATACCAAGCTCTGTGACTTCAAGTTGGAAGTACATGAAAAAAACTTTGAGATTCTTAGTTCACACGTTTTGATCAAAAAATGTTTAAGCCACCCACGGCTTACAACTTGAGCTCAAGGGGGGTTGGTCCTACGATATCTTTACGTCTCAATAGAGCCAAATCCAGACTTCTCATTGGGTCAACCGACCTCCATTATCCAGAGAGAAAAAAATAAAAAAAACACCAACCTTGCAAGCCGCACTAATATAACCGCCTGTGAAAGTGGACGGGGGGCAAGAAACCAAAATGGAGGCCTCCCTTCCTCCCTATATAGATTTGGCTCTGTTGAGAGGTAAAGATAGTGTAGGACCATCCACCTTGAGATCACATTGTCAGCCATGGGTGGCTTAAACATTTTTTGATCAAAACGTGTGAACTAAGAATATCAAAGTTTTTTTCATATATGATAGATAGCATAAATGCTTCTTTAGGGATTTCCATGTATTGTATAGCCCTTTTAGCAGTGGTGTGCCACTAGTAATGGTGTACGTGTGTGTATGTTCACATTGTGTTTTTCAGAATTTTTTTTTTGCGTGCAGAACTATATGTTGTATTTGGCATATATTGCTTTTATCTATAATAGGGAAGGGATGCCTCCATTTTGGTTCCTTGTACCACGCCCACTTTCACAGGCTGTTATATTAGTGCAGCTTGCAAGGTTGGTGTTTTTTTTATTTTTTTCTCTCTGGATAATGGAGGTCAGTTGACCCAATGAGAAGTCTGGATTTGGCTCTATTGAGA
The DNA here is from genome assembly GCA_025379985.1 of Phyllomedusa bahiana. Lineage (NCBI taxonomy): Eukaryota > Metazoa > Chordata > Amphibia > Anura > Hylidae > Phyllomedusa > Phyllomedusa bahiana. Next base: position 41,337 of record JAODAL010022082.1, on the reverse strand, counting down.
GGTAAAGATAGCGTAGGACCACTCGCCTTGAGATCACGTTGTAAACCGTGGGTGGCTAAAACATTTTTTGATCAAAATGTGTGAACTAAGAATCTCAAAGTTTTTTTTCATGTATGATAGATAGCATAAATGCTTCTTTAGGGATTGCCATGTACTGTATACCCCTTCAAGTTGGAAGTTCTCAAAAGGAGAAAATATAATTTTATGTCCTGCCAATTTCTGCTTCTGTTCTTCTCACTCTCTGTCATTGGATTGGCATACAGGTGAGATTAGCCATTGGGGCGAGTAATGCTAATCAGGCTGCCTCACGTCTGCCCGTCCGGTGAAAGCCTGCCCACCCGTACCCATGCCAGTTGTTTCTGTTTTCCCAGCTGTGGAGTCCCAAGTCCAAGAAGATTCTTTGAACTCTCAAGTCATCGTAGACTCCTGCCCACCATTTCTGCTGTATCTATTCCCCAGTTCCAAAAAGTTAACTGGGTTTGGCTAGACATCTCCTCTGAAGACAGTTCTTGGGATACAGAGAAGGAGGTGGTTACCCCAAGTTATTTTTGGGGTATTCAGCTAGCCCTGAGGGTAGGGCTTAAGGGGGGGTACTGTCTCACTTCACACTGCGGCCCCTGTCTTGGGCAGCAGACATGCCCGTGCCATGTCCACTGCAGCTCCATGTGTAGAGGTTGTGATGGCTTGCATACCTGTAGTGAGTTCTACTGACCCGGTGGCTCTGGCTGCCAGTTACATCTCACCTGTCCATGCTCCTGCTGCTGCTCACGATCCTGGGTGCATCCGTCCACTGTGGCTTCCTCTGTGTGCACGCCAGTTCCCTAAGGCCCGTGCGGCAGCTTCCTTAGATTAAACAGGACAGTTCTTAATTAGCTGTCCAATCACCTGTGACCTCCTGTGTTAAAAGGAATTCCTGCCCTTGCCTCAGGGTCAGTTCGTAAGTGTTCATCCTGGAGTCCTTACCACTGTCTGCTGTACTCTTGTGCTAACCCCTGTGTTACCAGTGATTTTCTGTGTTTAACCCTGTGCTATCCAGCGATTAGTGTCCTGATGCTTCCTGACATTGTGCCTTCTAGTTACCCATCTGGGACTCTGTTACCTGTCAACGGCTACCCTGTCTTTGTCCTGCACTTTGTTTGTCACCACAAGTAGCCTACCTTCCACCCAGAGGATCCACAAATATATACTATATACTGTGTATATTGACACAGCTGCTCGTGACAAATTACTGATTAAACGTGAATTTTTGCTCTTTTAGGATTTAACATAAGGGATAAATCACTTTTATCACTTTTCAGGAGCACAAATAATGGATATAAAAGAGAAAGACGGAATTCCCAAGAGACAGGAGTCTTAAAGAAGTTTCTAATCCTGAAAGTTTATTTTTTGTGGTAGGTGCAAAATAACAACTCTTTTTACCCCATAGGAGAACCGCCATTTTTTTTTTTATATTTAATCCTCTCCATTTAAGAGCTATGACTTTTTCTTTTTTTCACAGCAATATAAGAGCTTGTTATTTTCAGGATGAGCTGCATTTTTAAACAGAACCATTTAACTTACCATATAATGTATGAAAACTTTTATCTGTGGCGGGGTTTCTATATATATATATATATATATATATATAAATATATATATATATATAATATATTTTAAATATATATATAAATATATATATATATAATATAATAATATATATATATAGCAAGTAGACAGATTCCTTCGGTTCAAAGACGGTTCCTTAGTACAACAGGTACTCAGCATGCAGGGAGTGCCAAACATAAACAAACAGTAAATAAAGAAAACTGAGCGCTGACTACACAGTGCACTTACTCTCACTGCACTTTCTGGTCAGCAAGCGGTTATATGAAAGATCCTGGACATCTCCAGTGAGTTGCTTCTCAGGCCAAACTCCTTGACCTGTATATTAGATCCATCTAGTCAGCTGACTAGCAGACTCATAAAGGCCAGCCAAACCCCAGCCTGGAACACGGGGAGTAGGCACCCACCCAACACTTTGCCTACTAACGATATATATACATTGATATACCATAAAGGTCTGAAATGTTGATACCCCTTTACTTATGTGAAAATGTAAGAAATGGAAAATGCTTGGATTTTTTTACGGTACTATATTATAACGAAAACCCTACATATTTAGTGTTGCCAGAATAGTATCAATTTGCATAATACAGATAACAACTCATTTATATCAAAGAATGAACACCGAAAAAATACAAACTTCCAAAAGCATGTTACAAATACTTTTTTTCACTTTTTTTTAGTTTTCCCAGTATATTCTATGGTATGGTGAATGGCAACAATGGAAAGTACATCTTGTCCTTTTACCCCTTAAGGACCCAGCCAGTTTTGGCCTTAATGACACAGCCCTATTTTTGAAATCTGGCATGTGTCACTTTATGTGAGAATAACTTTTTGACACTTTTACCTATCCATGTGATTCTGAGATTGTTTTCTCGTGACACATTGTCCTTTAAGTTAGTAAGAAAATTTTACAAGCCTCTTTTTGTGTGAAAAATATCAAAATTTCATGAAAAATTTGAAAAATCTGTGATTTTGAAAGTTCAAAAATTTCTGCGTGCAAGACAGATAATTATTCACCACAAAATAGTTTATAACTAGCATCTACCATATGTCCACTATAGGTTGGCATCATTTTTTAAATGTCCTTTTTTTATATATATCATTAGAGGGCTTAGAAATTTAGTAGTAATTTCTCACATTTTCAAGAAAATTTGCAATATACATTTTTTTAGGGACCAGTCCAGTTCTGATGTGGCTTTGAGGGGCCTGCATGTTAGATACCCCCATAAATGATGCCTTCTAAGAAACTAGACCCCTTAAAGTATTTACAACAGTGTTTAGGAAGTTTGTTAACCCTTTAGGTATTTCACAGAAATTAAAGCAAAGTGGAGGTGAAATTTCAAAATTTCACTATTTTTGCAGATTTTCAATATTTATCCATTATTCACTGGAATACGGTAAATGTGACCAAGTAAATGCAACATAATATCAATTCCCCCAGGTCTGCCGTTTTTAGAGATATCCTATATGTGGCCCTAGTGCGCAATTTGGCTCAACCATAAGCCCCAGAATAGGAGGAGCACCTACTGGACTCTGAGGTTTCATTTTCAGTGCAATTTTATTTAGGCGCCATTTCAGGTTTGAAGAGGACCTAAGGTGCTAAAACTTAATAAACACCCCTAAAAAGACCCCACATTGGAAACTACACCCCTTAAGGTATATATACAGGTGTTTAGTGAGTATATCGACCCCACAGGTGATTCACAAAAAAAAAATTAGCATTAGGCTGTGAAAATTAAAAAAAAAATGTTTCCAATGATATGCAATTTTAGCTTAAAATGTTTCATATTTACAAGGTATCCTGGGAAAAAGAACCCCAAAACTTTGTTAAGCAATTTCTTCCAAGTTCGGCAATACCTTACATGTGGGTGTAAACTGCTGTTTGGGCGCATGGCAGGGCGTACAAGGGAGGGAGCGCTATCTGGCTTTTGGAACACAGATTTTGGTGGGGCCATGTCGCATTTGCAAAGCCCCTAAAGTACCAGAACAGGTGAAACCTTCCAGAAGTCACCCCATTTTAGATTCAACACCCCTCAGGGATCTCATCTAGGGGTGTATTGTGCATTTTGGGTGCACAGGTGTTCCATAGTTTTTTTTAGCATTGGGCCATGAAAATGGGGGGGGGGAAACGCAGTTCCACCATTGTTTTTTGGGCTTAAATTTTACAGCGTTCGCCGTGCACTGTAAATGATGTGATAACTTTACTATGGGGGTCGGTACAATTGCAATTCTATAAATTTTATATAGTTTTATTATGTTTTATTACTTTTACACAATAGAAATAGGTCTATAAAAAATTGCGTTTTTATGTTGTCCTATTCTGACAGTCATAACCTTTTTATTTTGCTGTGTGCAGAGCTGTGTAGGGCCTTGTTTTTTGCGGGGTGAATTGATGCTTTTATTGGTACCATTATGGGGTGCATACAACACTTTGTTCACTTTTTTATAAGGTTTTGTGAGGTGTGAACAAAATACAGCAATCCTGGTAGTGTTTTTTATTTTTATTTTTTATAGCAGTGCACTCTTACGTTAGATATGACATGATAGCTTTACTCAGCAGGTCTATATGATTACAGCAATACCCAATTTGTATATTTTTTTTATTTTTTACTGCTTTTATACAATAAAAACAATTTTTTTCAAACAGGAAAACACATTTTTGCATCGCCATAGTCTGGGAGCCATAACTTTTTTATTTTTCTGTGTATGGAGCTGTATACAGGCTTGTTTTTGCGGGATGAGTTGACATTTTTATTTGTATCATTTTTGGGGGGACAAGACTTTTTGATCAGTTTTAAATCCGTTCTTTGGAAGACAGGGTGAAGAAAATACTGCAATCCTATTAGTGTTTTTTATTTTTATTTTTAACAGCGCTCACTGTGCAGTATCCGTTATAAGTTAGCTTTACTCTGTCGGTCGATACGATTATGGTGATACCCAATTTATATAGTTTTTTTATGTTGAAGCACTTTAAAAAAAAAAAGTGTTTTTAGTGTGTAAAAGAATATTTATGCATCGCTATCTTCTGAGAGCCATAACTTTTTTATTTTTCCGTATACAGGGCTTTGTTAGGACTTTTTTTTTTTTGCGGGATGAATGGACGTTTTAATTGGTACAACGTTGCCATTTATAGGTGTTTTTGATCACTTTTATTCCATTTTATGTGCTGCGGGATGAACAAAAATCTTAATTCTGTGATAGTTTTTTTTGTTTTTTTTTTTACGGCGTTCACCGTACGGGTAAATTAACATGACAGATCTATATGGCAGGTCGTTACGCACGCGGCGATACCAAATACAGGTACTTTATTTATTATTGATCTTTTTTGGGTCGATTGCCATTTGTAAAGGGGAAAAGGGTGGTGTACGTGTTTTCATTTAATTTTTCGTGTTGGTGTTTTACATGTTTTTCACTTTTTTTTACTTTTTCACATTTTTATTTTACTTTTCCCCATAGGGGATTTGAATGAGAGATCTTTAGATCTCTCATTCAATAGGAATCAATGCAAAGCTTGTTGCTGTGCACTGGTTCCTATGACAATTGTCAGTCACGATGCCGGGCCGTGCCCACAGGGCACGGCCGGGCATTGTGGCGTCACAGACAACCCGGAAGGCATTCTATGCCCTCCATGCTGTCTGTCAGAAGGCAGGAGCTGCACGGATCGAGCGATCCGTGCAGCTGCTACCGCCGACAGAGACGCAGGAGGAGCAATCTCCTCCTGCGTCTCTCTCAGTGATTGCGACCGCTCGGTCGCGATAATTAAGGGGGTAACCGCTCCCTCCCTCCCCGGAGTGATCTCGGGGCGGGGCCGACGCTGCGGGATGTCAGCTGTAATATACAGCTGACACCCCGCGCCGATCGCGCGAACTCTGCTTTAGAGTTTGCGTGATCCTCAGGACGTATACATACGTCCAAGGTCGTTAACCCCCCAAACGACCTGGACGTATGCATACGTCCAAGGTCGTTAAGGGGTTAAAATCAAAGCCCTCATATCTCTTTGTAAATGTAAAAATTAAAAAGTTATGGCTCTTGGAAGGTGGAAGGGAAAAATAAGCGTAACAAGAAAACAAAATCCTTAGAACTTAAAGAGTTAATAGGTCCACAATTCTCTGCTGATATAGTTTTGACAATGAGAATATACAGTATTATGCATCAACATTCATAGCTTCCATGAAGTGCAACATAATTTAATGATTACCCAAACTAAAATAGACCAAAATAAACAAATTGACAAACACATATTATGGTGTTAAAAGATGGACATTAACATTAAAGGAGTTGTCTCCCTTCAGAGTTTCAGAGAATGCATGAATGAAATACTCTGTCACTTCCTGGTTCAGACTGACTCATTTGCATACAGCTCTGTGCTTGTACAGCTCTGTGCCATGCTGTGCTATTAGATGCTAATTAGATCAGATTAGCTTCTCAAACTACTAACAGGACTTCTTATCTGATCACCAAAACAAAAGCCCTAATTACAGTTCTGCTTATTTTACATAAATCAAGCTTTTTACTGCTGAGCAGCACAGGACACTGCAGAGACCTGTGTGATGATGTCACTCACTGTTATCTCATTGAACAAACAGCAGGGGGAGAATTGTTTACAGGTCAGTTACTGAGGGAACTGAAATAGCCAGGGAGGTCATAAATTCACTTGTATCTCCTTAGGGAAAACAGAGGAACAAAGCAATATATTTGGAAAATGTCTTTATTTTGTGTTCCCTACAATTTGAAAGCTATTCTTTGTAGCGAGGCAACCCCTTTAAGCCTCCATTGTCTTAAATTAAGCAAATTTAATCCTGAAATCTTAAATCTACTTAATTTTCTTATACCTGATCCATTGAGATCTAATTTCTCATTCAACTTCAAACTGCTGAAAAAAATCATTCTTCAAATTTTTGACCGACAACCAGAAATTTTTCCTCAAAACATAACAACACCACACCAAGAAGAAGCATATTAATAAATTCAACAGATATGACATTGGAGCAGTCTGCCTTGACTTTGTCTATATGTGCACACAGATGAGATTGAAGGAAACACCAACCAAACAATTTATTTTCCTCAATTGACAACAATGTATTAAAGGAAACTGGCAGCCTGGCTGCGTCCGAGATGTAAGCTGCTATTCTGAGAGCTGTGGATTTTTCATTTACAGAGGAATAAAATAAATTGCATAGTGTGACACAGTGGCTCCATCTATAATGTAGTGACAACATATATTTTTACATAACTATGTCCATAGGCTTTGCTGATGAGTAATTAGTAGTGTTGAGTGATTATTATCGACAAAGTTGAAATCGGCACAGTTTTTATGTTGATCGAAATTTTTAGATCATGCTATAATTTAGGTTAAAATCTGTGCATCATCTATTAAGATCGCGCCATTTTCGGGACTTCCTGCCATTTTGGCGGCCAGCAAATCAGCTTACAGAATAGAGCAGGGTGAGATGTGTGTGCGACGTCATGACTGGGATGTGTATGGTTGCGATTGGCTGGAAAAATCACATGACCTCGTTTTACATAGAACAGCGTTTCCTGTTCAGCCTCAGTGTCTCTCAGTGTCTCAGAGCAAAAGGACGTGCGCTCTGCTTTTGTCCAAACAGCTCAGCGAAATTAATCTATTTTTTCACAGAGAAAGCTCTACTGTTAGCTGTGATCCTTACAAGTTAGTTAGATTAGAGATTGGAAGATTTTATGTAGATAGGTAGAGAATTTTAAAGGAGTATCTACTGCTGTAAAGTCACGGGGGAGACAGGAGGGGGGGCCCCCGTGGGCGAACACAGACAAGCACTATAAAGAATACTGGATAAAGTTCACCAAGACTTAGTGTAGAAATTGCACTGCAATAGCTTTATTATTAACAGTTTTCTATTGAAATATTTCCTGGATATTGTGCAGCCTGAACTTATATTAGGATACACATCTTTTCTAGTAACTGCAGGTCTCTTTGTTAGGTGAAAAACTCCACTTTAATTATCAGTATACATTTCAGATAGGTGTTCATTTTCAATTTTGCCCATTCCACCTTTGTTCATATATCCACCTTGCAGTTAAATTAGAATCCAGCAATTTTGTATAGTCAGCACAGGTTGATAGGTACCAAAAATACCTTCTATTATCCGAATACATTACAGATACGTGTTTTTTCACTTTGGCGCAGTCCAGATTTGTTCATTGAAGCACCTTGCACTTAAATGTGAATGCAGCAATTTTGTAGTACCAAGTGATTGAAAGGTGCCAAAAATACACTTTATTATCGTATACATTACAGATACGTGTTTTTGCACTTTTGCCCAGTCCACTTTGTTATGAGAAGTCCATCTTGCAGTTAAATTTGAATCCAGCAATTGTGTAGTTACACAGGGATTGATAGGTGACCAAAAATACCTTTTATTATCCGAATACATTAGAGATACGTGTTTTTTCACTTTGGCGCACTACAGCTCTGTTCATTGAGGCATCTTGCACTTAAATGTGAATGCAGCAATTTTGTAGTCACACAGGTGAATTGAAAGGTGCCAAAAATACCTTGTATTATCCGAATACATTTCAGATAGTGTTTTTTCACTTTTGGCGCAGGCCAGTTTGTTGATGATAGCTCTATTTGCAGTTAAATTTGAATACAGCAATTGTTGTAGTCACCACAGGTGAATTGAAGGTGCCAAAAATACCTTTTATTATCCGAATACATTACAGAAACGTGTTTTTTGCACTTTGGCGCACTACAGCTCTGTTCATTGAGGCATCTTGCACTTAAATGTGAATACAGCAATTTTGTAGTCACCACAGGTGAATTGAAAGGTGCCAAAAATACCTTTTATTATCCAAATACATTTCAGATACGTGTTTTTTTACTTTTTTCATACGTGTTTTTTCCAAAGTGGCTCAAGGGTCATGCTTTGAATTTTTGGGGGCATTTTGCTTTGAAATGCAGCTATACTACAGGTCCTATTATAAAAAAAATGTTGTTTCTAACAGACATTTGTTCTTCACAATTGTCCAAAGTGGCTCAAGGGTGATGGTGCTGTCAGAAACAGGAATAGGTAGGACACTGTTAATGGACACATATTGCAAAATGACTTGTTTTTGCAAGATCTTTAACATAGCTATCAATCCCTGTATTGAGACAACCCATTTAATACAATTAAAAAAAGAGAAACAAAGACATGGTGGGATTCCATCCTATTTTTAAAATGTGTTTTCTAGAATTAAACTACTAAAAAACTTGCATGTACAAAATAGCTGGTAAAAAAATTCCTCTGAATTGTACAAGGGAGGTACAGGAAAACTTGACCAGATGTAGGTTATTCAGAGGACATGGAGTATGGAGCACGGACAGAGAACAAAGTACAGAGACAATTTCCTCCAGCACGTTGAGTAAAATGAGAAAAAGAATGCCAAGAAAAAGGGCACCTGGGTGGAACAGGAGCGTTAACCACCAGTATTTCCAAGTGAAGCTCAATTGGTCCGCACTCATACGGAGGGGCAAGCGCTACCCAGGACAGGGACAGTATATGTCCCGTGAAACAAATAATGGTGGTTGAAAGACTCCTATTTCTGGCACTTTTTAATCTGTGGGTCAGACAGGTTTAATGGTCATTCTGCGGTACAGGACAGATATAGTTAATGTCCAGTTCAACTAAAATGGTGGTTCAAAGACTCCTTTTCCCGGCACTTTTTAATTTGGGCATCAGACAGGTTTAATGGTCATACTGCGGTCCAGGACAGGTATATTCAATGTCCAGTTTCAACTAAATGGATGGTTTGGTTTTGAAAAAGATCCTCTTTTTCTCTTTCGGCACTTTGTAATCTGGGGGGCATGCAGGTTTGGGGCTCTTGCGGGGGCCCCGGACAGGGCTAGTCCATGTCCAGTGAAACTAAAATGGTGGTTGAAAGACTCCTTTTCCCAGCACTTTTGAATCTGGGGATCATGCAGGTTTGGGGCTCATGCTGTGGCCCAGGACATATATTGTCAATGTCCAGTTCAACTAAAATGGTGGTTGAAAGACTTCTTTTTCCGGCACTTTTAAATCTGGGGGTCATGCAGGTTTGGGGCTCATGCTGCGTTCCAGGACAGGGATATTCAATGTCCAGTTAAAGTAAAATGATGGTTCAAATCATACTGCCTTCTGGCACTTTTTAATTTGTGGGTGATGCAGGTCTAAGGGTCATGCTGTGGTACAAGACAGGGATAGTGAATGGTGTGTGATTTTTCTTCTGTGGATTTTATAACCTAAGTGTGTTGCCTAAGATGTAGCACGTATCCATTTGACTGTTGTGGATGTTGATTCCAGCTTCTCCAGCCCTGTTTGGGTGTAAGAATGAAGGTGTTGTTGCTCTCCCATAGACTTTAATGGTCATCGCTCATAATCTACTATCGACTATCTTGTCGATGATGGTCGACTATCGACCATCGACCGATGTCGATGGCCAACGTAATCGCTCAACACTAGTAATTAGATTTACCACTCAATATAAATGTAAAGAGAAAAGAAGAAATGGACAAATAAGATAAAGAAATAAAGAAAGAAAATGAAGGCGAAATAGAGAAAGAAGGAATAGGGAAGACAAAGGCAACACATGGAAAACAGATTGGAGAAGACAACAGTGGAGGAAAGAAGAAATCAGGGACAGCAAATCTTTTCTCCTCTTTGAGGGAAGGAAAACTTGATATAATTTAAAGCTCTTACAATGAGAACATGTGCATGGTTAGGTAGAAGTAGGCACGGTTGCAGTTTGAGTCCATCTCTTCAACGTAGAAACCAGGAAAGTGGAATCCTTCTGCTACTGCCCATCTTAAAAGGATTTTTGGGGATTTTAAAATGTGTGCGGGAATGTATAAAAAACTGGAGAGAACTGGAAGGTGAAAGACAACTGTTTATACACAGTAGCCAGCCATCAATCATTGGAGAGAAATGCAAGGGGAGGAGGGAAAATAAACTCACATCATGAATACAACAGGCTCAGAACCAATACATTCTTTCATCTTTCTTTATAACAAGCACCATAATATTTTTTGTGCCATTTGGACTAATTAGAGAACATAATTGTCCTTGTAATATGCTGCCCTTACATATGGTAGTATAATGCGGAGGTGGATTCGCTGGACCACCGCAAGCGACGATAGTTAAGACACGCCAGGGAGCGGAGTCTAAGTAGCCCCCGGCGTTTACCAGAGCCCGCTGCAAAGCGGGATGGACTTGCTGCGGCGTGAGGCTACCAGGTCGCTTCCCCTGACGTGACTTGCTTGCGGCGGCGGCTGGGGTAATGCGTGGTACGGAATCGAGATCCGGAGAAGTAGTCGGGGACAGGCAGAAGGTCAGGGCAGGCGGCAAGCAGGCAAGGTCAGGAAACGTAAGCAGGCGGACTGGTACACGGGTAGACAAGACGGACTTCTGAATACAGACTAGGCACTCCAAACACACACCAACGAACTGGCAGTGAGTGCAGGAGGCGTGCACAATAAATAGGGTCAGCGGCCAGCGATGGCCAATTACCGGCGCGCTATCCCTTTAAATCCCGACCAGCCGTCGCGCGCGCGCCCTAAGCAGCGGGTACGCGCGCGGCGGCTTTCAGAGGCAGACACAGGAGCAGGGACTGGTGAGTACGGGGTTTCCTGGGCAGGAGCAGAAGAACACGGGCTGCAGGCAGCAGCGGCACCTGCGCCGGACCCCGTAAGCGCTGGGGGACAGCCACGGCGGGACGCGGCGCCGAGCCCCATGACAGTACCCCCCCCCCCTTAGATCTCTCACTCTTCCTTTGGAATTTAGAGAGGAGATCAGGGGACAGGTTGGCCTCTGGTTCCCACGAATGCTCCTCTGGACCGAAGCCCTTCCAGTCAATAAGGAAGAACCGCTTCCCCCTCACCGTCTTCTCCGCCAACACCTCCTTGACCTCAAAGATGTTATCTGTATTAGCGACAGGAAAAGGCGATACAGATCTACGGGAGAAGCGGTTCAGCACCACCGGCTTGAGGAGGGACACGTAGATGGCGTTCGGGATATGTAGGGTCGGGGGCAAGCGGAGCTTGTAGGATAGTGGGTTCAGTCGCCGACGTACCACAAAAGGGCCCAAGTATTTGGGGCCCAACTTGTTACTGGGCACTTTGAAGAGGATGTACTTTGTGGATAACCAAACCCTATCGCCCGGCTCAAATAGGGGTGGGGACCTACGATACCTGTCAGCCTGAAGTTTGGTGCAAGCAGAAGCCCGTAGCAGGGCCTGTCGTGTGAGTTGCCAGAGAGCCTTGATGTCCTTTACTTGGCCATCCATGGCAGGGACAAGAGACGAGGCAGCTAGGGGGAGAGGTGGGCGGGGATGTAACCCAAAGACGAAAAAAAAGGGGGAGGCCCCAGTGGATTCCGAATCTAAAGAGTTATAGGAAAACTCTGCCCAGGGGAGAAGATCGGACCAGTTATCATGGCGAGCGGACACAAAATGTCGCAAGTAGGTACCCAACACCTGATTAACCCTCTCTACCTGCCCGTTAGTTTGAGGGTGGTATGCAGAAGAAAAATCTAGCTGAACCTGCAACTGACAACACAGAGCCTGCCAAAATTTAGCAATAAACTGGACTCCCCTGTCAGAGACAATATGCAAAGGGAGACCGTGCAATCGGAAAACCTGACGGAAAAAATGTTGGGCCAGCTGGGGGGCAGAGGGTAACCCAGGCAGAGGGATAAAATGAGACATTTTGGAGAAACGATCGGTCACCACCCTGCTGACCGTGTTTCCAGATGAGGGCGGGAGATCTGTAACAAAGTCCATGGCGACATGGGTCCAGGGTTTTCCGGCACAGGGAGAGGCTGAAGAAGGCCCGTGGGTTTGAGACGCGGGACCTTATTACGGGCACAGGAGGTGCAGGCCAGAACAAAGTCCCTGACATCTTGAGTGAGGATGGGCCACCGGTAATAACGGGAGACCAGCTGTAGAGACCTATGGACCCCTGTATGTCCAGCTGTTCGGGAAGAATGTCCCCACCTCAGGATTCTAGGCCGCAAGGCAGGACGCACATAAGTCTTCCCGGGGGGCAAGTGTTGAAGATCCACGGGAGCAGCCATGACGAGCCGTTCTGGAGTGACTATGTGCTGTGGAGGAGACTGAAGACCCACCATATCCGAGGAACAAGATAGGGCGTCAGCTTTGACGTTCTTCCCGGCTGGCCAAAAGTGCAGAAGGAAGTCAAAACGGGCAAAAAAGAGCGACCATCTGGCCTGCCGGGGATTCAGGCGTTGAGCCAACTGAAGATATAGGAGGTTTTTATGGTCGGTGAAGATGTTAATAGGGTGACGAGCCCCCTCAGCAGGTGACGCCACTCTTCTAGAGCCAACTTTATGGCCAGTAATTCGCGATCACCAATGGTATAAATCTTCTCGGCAGGAGAGAAAGTTTCGGAGAAAAATCCACAAGTATGCAGTTTACCCGAGGAGGATCTCTGCAGGAGGACAGCACCGGCACCCACAGAGGAAGCGTCCACTTCTAGAATGAATGGGCGGTTAGGGTCCGGGCGAGACAGAACCGGAGCAGACGTGAATGCAGATTTGAGACGGTTGAAGGCTTCTTGAGCTTCAGGGGGCCAGGATTTGGGATTGGCGTTTTTCTTAGTTAGAGCCACCAGGGGAGCCACAAGCGTAGAGAAGTGTGGGATAAATTGTCTATAATAATTGGTGAATCCCAAAAAACGTTGAATGGCCCGAAGGCCCACCGGTTGTGGCCACTGTAACACTGCAGAGAGTTTTGAAGGATCCATCCGGAGACCCTTATCAGAGAAGATGTACCCTAAGAAGGGAAAGCTGGTACGTTCAAAGAGACACTTCTCCGGTTTGGCAAAAAGCTGATGGGTGTGGAGTCGCCTGAGGACCTGGCGGACGTGGTGGCGATGAGTTTCAAGATCAGGAGAAAAAATTAGAATATCGTCCAAGTAAACAATAACACAGACATAGAGTAGGTCCCAGAAGATCTCGTTGACAAAGTTCTGAAACACAGCAGGGGCGTTGCAGAGACCGAATGGCATAACCAGATACTCGAAGTGGCAATCCCGCGTATTAAACACCGTTTTCCACTCATTGTCTTCTCGAATGCGAATTAAGTTATAAGCACCGCGTAGATCCAGGTTGGAAAAGATTTTTGCGCCACGCAGGCGGTCGAAAAGTTCTGAGATCAAGGCAGAGGGTAGCGTTTTTTTACCGTAATTTTATTTAATCCCCGATAGTCGATGCAGGGCCGGAGAGACCCGTCTTTTTTCTCCACGAAAAAGAAGCCGGGTCCTGCTGGAGACGAGGACTTACGAATTAAGCCTTTACGGAGGGTCTCAATGATATACTCTGACATAGCCTTAGTCTCCGGAACGGAGAGGGGATAGACCCAGCCCCATGGTGGAGTACAGCCCGGTTGTAGATCTATGGGACAATCATAAGGCTAGTGTGGAGGAAGAGTTTCGGCCTGTCTTTCCGAAAAGACGTCAGCAAAGTCCCAGTATGGCGTAGGTAGGCCTGGTGGAAGCTTGGTAGATTTCAGGGAGGCGACCCGAGGAGCAGGTTGCGGCTTCGACAGGCAACGCGAGAGACACGTGGAACCCCAACGCATGACTTCACCTGTGCTCCAGTCCAAGGTTGGGGTATGGTCCTGCAACCATGGGAGGCCCAGAAGGATTTCAGACGAGGATCTAGGCAGGACGAGAAGTTGCAAAGTCTCCTTGTGAAGAGCCCCAATCTGCAAGGTGAGGGGAGCAGTGCGGAAGCGGATAGCGTCCTTAAGGCATTCGCCACTGACCGACGAGACGAACATAGGTTTCTGCAACGGAATCACTGGGAGACGAAACCTGTTCACAAGTTCGTGGCTTATGAAATTTCATGCAGATCCTGAATCAATAAAGGCGGTGGCCTGAAAGGTGCTGTCCGGTGAAACACCAATACATACGGGCATGGTCAGATGGGGAGAGGCCGCTCTGACACCTAGGGTTGCCTCTCCTACGAGCCCTAGGTGCGGAAGTTTCCCGGGCGCACCGGACAGTCCCCAATAAAATGGCCAGAACCGCCACAATAGAAACACAGCTGCTTCTGGCGACGCTGTGAACAGTCCTCCTGGGACAGGTGGGCTCTCTCAACCTGCATAGGTTCTTCCTCGGAAACCATCGGAAGAGGTGGCTGCTGGAAAGTGGGAGCCAAGCAGGGTAAACGGCGTGGACGGACGACCTCCCGTTGAAGGCGGAGCTCTTGTTGCCTTTCGGCGAACCGAATATCGACTCGGGTGGCTAAGTGGATTAAGTCATCCAAAGCAGCTGGTAGATCCCGAGCGGCGAGCTCATCCTTGATTCGTCCCGAGAGACCTTGCCAGAACGTCGCCACCAAAGCTTCGTTATTCCAGTCCAGCTCCGAAGCGAGAGTGCGAAACTGCACAGAATACTGACCGACCGTGGTGTCGCCCTGACGCAGCCGGAGCAGTGCTGCGGCGGCCGAAGAAGTACGGCCTGGTTCCTCAAAGACCGTGCGGAACCCCCGGAGGAAGGTTTGGAGGTCAGCTGTCAGAGGATCCCCTCGATCCCATAGTGGCGTGGCCCAAGCCAAGGCTTCTCCAGACAAGAGGCTGATTATGAAGGCCACCTTGGCACGCTCTGTAGGGAATTGATGCCCCATCATCTCGAGATGGATGGAGCACTGGCTGATGAACCCACGGCATTTATTGGGGTCTCCATTGTAGCGTGAGGGGAGTGTCAGATGCAGAGAGGGTCCCGAAGCCGGAGCAGGTAGAGCAATGGACGCCGGAACAACGGATGCAGGGGCGGCGGTGGCAGCCGGTGGCGGTAGATGGGCCACGAGGTTCTGTATCATGGCCGCTAGCTGGTCAATACGTTGGCTCTGCTGGGCAACTGCCGTCGTGACATCCCGGAGGTCGGGCAGAGGTACCCTGGCGGAATCCATGGCCAGTTCGTACTGTAATGTGGAGGTGGATTCGCTGGACCACCGCAAGTGATGATAGTTAAGCGACGCCAGGGAGCGGAGTCTAAGTAGCCTCCAGTGTTCACCAGAGCCCACCGCAAAGCGGAATGGACTTGCTGCGGCGTGAGGCTACCAGGTCGCTACCCCTGACGTAACTTGCTTGCGGCGGCGGCCGGGGTAATGCGTGGTATGGAATCGGGATCTGGAGACGTAGTCGGGGACAGGCAGGAGGTCAGGACAGGTGGCAAGCAGGCAAGGTCAGGAAACGTAAGCAGGCGGACTGGTACATGGGTAGACAAGACGGACTTCTGGGTCAGCGGCCAGCGATGGCCAATTACCGGCACGCTATCCCTTTAAATCCCGACCAGCCGTTGCGCGCGCGCCCTAAGCAGCGGGTACGCGTGCGGCGGCTGTCAGAGCCAGACACAGGATCAGGGACTGGTGAGTACGGGGTTTCCTGGGAAGGAGCAGAAGGACACGGGCTGCGGGCAGCAGCGGCACCCGCGCCGGACCCCGTAAGCGCAGGGGGGTGGCGCCGAGCCCCGTGACAGGGAGCATATTCAGCTGACAGATCTGTTTCAATGTGCGTGGTCCTCGGAGATAAGCATTTTCTAGATGTGTTTGATTGCGCTTACCACTCTGTTTATTAATATATGAATGCACACTCAACTGATATAAGCATGTTTGATTATGTGTTAGACATGTGAAAAATATAGCATGCTAAAAGCAAGGCATGTACTAGATATTGGTGTCCATCACATGAGGTATTTCTCCCATCTCTATCTTTCACTTGGCTGATATAGTTTATTTGAATGGGAAGAGGAAAATAAGTGGTCATTAAAGATGTCTGGCTGCAGCATTTCTCTTGTAGGAACAAAGGATCAGCCATGATTGAAAACTCTCTCTCCCAACAACTGCTGTTTAGAGTCGTGAGGTTCCCATGACTTTTGGCTGATCCCACAGAAGTTGTCAGATTTGACAATTTTATCTTGTGTTCATGCCCAACTTTAGTCTTCACCTTTTTATATTAATTAATTTTCTCTGTTTTATTCTTTCTCTTTTTTATTTTTTTATTTCAGACAACATTAATGTAGCTACAGAAATTGTCCATTTGAGATCCATAATTTAACTTGGAAACGATGAAGACCACAATGAACTCAGCTCGTGACTTTGCCAATTCCTAGGGTAGATTTACCTTTTAGTTGGCAATCTGGAGAAGAGAGCATTAAAAGGTTAATTAAATGAAGATTGAACCTTGAAGAGGATGCATCTATGATATAAAGGATTAGTTTTAGTTAATTTGATTTTATTGCTAACATTTACAGACTGCTTAAAATGAGTCTGAAGCTATAGGTACACAGAGCACTAGAATATATACTACAATATAAGTTTACTATGCAATAGGAGCTAACCAGAAAATCTGAAAATGTCTTATGACTATGTCCTTGAGTTATCCTTTAGACCAGGTAGATAAATATTCATATATTTATCTATAGTCGATCTACTTCATTGTGCAGTCAGTGATATATCCCTTATCCCCACAAGTTATTTATTGCTTGTTCACACATTTAGGTTTGGTGTAGATTTTCATATGGTTTTGGGCAAAACTGTTATAAATGGCAGTAATTCTCCTGTAATTTTGCCTTCTCCTACTAACTAGATCAGGACTTATCAGCTGACAATGTGCACACGTTAGCTTGATTAGCTGGAATGGTTGATTGCTAAGTTTCTATAAAGCTGAGTTTTCCTTGTTAGTTAGTGCAGAGTATACTGTTAAGCTGAGAGCTTAAAGGGACATAAGCACATCAGTTCCCATTGAATCGAGCCAATGTGACCTTCATCGTCAGCCTACTCTTAGGTGAAGCTTTGGCCTGGGCCTCAACCCTCTGGGAGCATTGACAATATATTTACAGGAATTTTTGACGTTTTTTTTAAAGTTTTGAAAAGTCTGGGTGCAATAACCCTGTTGCTTCTTCTCTGCTCTGCTTCAGACAAGATGATTTCATGGTGGGTAAATACGCCATTAAGTTCTGCACATTGGCCTTTGAGCTTGCCTAGAACAATGAGGCCCTAGTGCTGGCCTTCTGGGAAGGTCTAGCCACAGGGATGGACATCCTTTTTTCTGAAAGAGAATTAGAGCTTCGCCAGCAGTCAGCGTCCTCACGGCCTTGCAGTCTCCCTCACCCAACATCCACACATCCTCAAGATGAACACTGTCTGTCTGCATCAAGATGAACTCAAGATGCAGGTGGACAGTGTTAATCTGTCGGAGGAATAATGCAGATGCAGTCTGAACTTGTGTCTATACTGTGGCAGTAACAAGCATTTCCTAAAAAACAAAACAGTTTGCACGACTATACCCCGGAAGCCCCTGTGCCTGGGTCTTGTGAGGTAAGGCGACCCTGAAAACCTATATTTATCATGGGCCAATAATCACAACAATCCACATTTGTCGTCTCAAAGAAAGAAACTAGGAAACACCTATATCCATCAAGACCATCACAAAAAATCATCAAAATAATGTTTATCCAAAAAAGTTATTTACAGTATCCAAAGGACAGCGCAAATTGCTTAGCCAATATATAAATGTAATGACACTTAAAGTATACACTGTTAATAGCATAAATACCAAACCTTAATCAATGTATATGGCAGATGGCAATGTTCTTTAAATAAATGAAGGGTATAGGGTGCAGAGACATGCCCCAACACGCATTTTGCCTTGCACTTCAGCTGGGGTTAAGGTGCCCCTGGGTGAAGACGTGTTTGTTTCTTGAATGACCACACTAGTCACCCTTAGTTTCATACCTAGCCTCCGTTTTCAAGTTCCTGCGGTCCTGGATTCTGGTTCCACTGCAAACGTTATTCAATCCTCCTTAGTTTCCAAGTATGATCTGCCTGTCTTCCATCTAGAAAAGCCTCTGCATTTCTCCTTCATCAACGGGAAGAATCTGAAAAAATTGATTCTGTACCACACTGAACTGCCGACACTACAGGTTCGGCGGTCCCACAAGGAGAAGATCTTGTTCTATGTTCTCCATTGCTCGTCTGCTGCAGTTCTTCTGGGTCTCCCGGGGTTGCAGCTGCGCACTCCGGCGTTGGACTTGAAAACAGGTGAGATCATCCATTGAGACCAGTAATGCCAATCACGATGCTTCAAGCATTCCAGTTTAGTGCAACCTCACCCACCTCTCCCTTTGCCAATCACCTCTCCCCCTGCTGACAACCTCTGTTGTCTCTGATGTGAATTCCTTATGTTAAGTAATAGGCAGGAATAAGAAGTTTGTGTCCCTGTTACTATCCAAAGAGTCTGATGGGCCCGGATGGAGAGGAGGCTAAAGGGGCACTGTCATGATGCACACTGAAAACCCCACTCAGGACCATGGCCGTGCTCATGTCGGCATTCCTGCCTCTTCTCTGGTCTCCTGTCTATGTCCAGCTCTCCCTTGGGCATGAGCCTGTTTGAGATTTAAAGGCCCAGTACCTAATTACCAATGACCGACCACCACCGAGGACTTAAGGAACTTCCTGCCTGTGCTCAGCATCAGTTTGTTGATGTTCCTACATTGATCCTGACCTCTGCATTGTGGTTGTACATTATTTGCTGTCGCCTGTTTTCAGTGACTACCTGCTGTTGTACCTGTCTGTACACTAATATCATCATCTGTTCCCCCTTCCTGAGACCCGCCATCTCTGCCTGCTCCCGTAGTTATACATCTGGCACCTCGACTCTTATCGCAAACAGCCATATCTGGGATTTGACTAGCAGGAAATAGGGTAACACACACCTTAAGTGGTGGGTGCTCAGTGCTGAGGTCAAAATTGGCCAAGTAATGTATATTAGTAGAGAACCACAGCACACCAATTCTGGTATTATGCAAATAAGAGAATATTTTTATTTTGCACAAAAATAGATAATCCGATACTGCTTACAAGGAACATTCTGTATAAAGGTTACAGTGATTCAATAATGCCTAAATTAACTTTCCCCGGCCAAAAACCTTTGTCACAAAAGACATCTGAAAGCAACATAAAGGAAAACAATGAATATAAAACAAGTATATCATTATAAGCAGACAAGAAGAAACATACTTCTTAGTTGAAAATTACCAGAATTGGTGTGCCGTGGTTCTTACTACATAATCGGGGTAGCAACATGGGAGTCCCCCACAGTCAAATCCATGACACCTTGCGGCAGGCTCTGATGAATACCGGGGGGTTCCTTAAACTTCGCTCCCTGGCATGGTCTGCACCATCTCTCACGGTGACCCTGCGGATCTACCACCTGAATTCCCACAATCATTACAACCTGTGAGAAAAATTGCATGCAGATTTTTTTTTCTTAATGCACATACCTGATTTGAGGTTTATTTTTTTCTTTTTATTTGCACTGTTTGATTAATTATTAAGGAGTACAGAGGACAGGAGTAGAATGACAGCACCTGGGGTTGAACACTTGCTGAGCAGTGAGTGTGTATTACTAAACGGGGAAAGAGACAGAACTCCTGAGAGGAGAGGTGATTCCAGCTGTAACTATGATCACAAGGAGCGCAAATCAAAGGGTGCAAAATTTTTTAATGATGATGAATATTGAAAATGTTTATTATTTCATTTGCAAGCTTTCCACATCAATTTTACTTCATGGTAAAACCCCTTTGAGTCTTATGATTGTTTCCCTTCTTTTGGGGTATCTACAATTTAGTTTTTTTGGTTTAGTTTTCTGTACCTGTTAAGCTAAAGCCCTCTTTGTCCTTAGTTCTGGTTGTTTTAGTTCTGCCCTGGGTCAATTTTTTGGTATATTCTTTTCCTGAGATCTCTATCGTAGTTCTGTACAATTTGGTTGGGGTCAGCATAGCTGAGGGACATTGTTAAGGAAATCTTCAGGGATGGAAGAGGATCAGATGAATCTGGTGTTAGGATAAATACTAGGGACCAGTTTTTAGGGACAAATTTAAGGAAAGCTAGTTATTAAGGTCAGGTATTGTTTTGTGTCTTACTACTGGATTCAAGCCATTTATTTTTCCTTCTCCATCTGTGCCTTTGTCATTATTTACCGATTTGCTGTGTGTCATCTAATGGTTAGTCCCTATGTTTTTTTGATACATGCTTCTATATCACTTGCATGCAACTGCTGGTTGGCTTAATTCACATCTATGTTCATTTTGCCATATGTGTTATCCAGTGTCATAGCATTTACTAAGAGTGGAATTAAAAAAAAATAAAGCAAAGAAAAGTAGAAAGGAATGACTTGAACTTCATGTTTTTGCTACCAAAGCAAATATTGAATAAATAAACACATCAAAGCTATGTGTCTTACAATATCATGTCCGATTAGGACAAGTCCATTTTAAAAGAATTGTCCTCTTTGTAATGTTTTTTATTTATTATGTACAGGCAGTCCCCGAGTTAAAAACCAGGGGTAGGGGCTGTAGGGGTTTTTTTTCTTAAGTGGAATTTGTATGTAAGTTGGAACACATATATTTCTTACATAAAACACCAACAAAAGTTTTATTTTTTTTTTAGTTTTCAATATTGCAGGAGAGGGTTTTCACATTTGTTTTGCTGTTTGTGCCCCTGTTGAGAAGATTTCTCCTCATTTTCACCTCATGTGCTACTGTGGCATGCTGGAACTTGTCATTCCTGGAACTTGTCAACTATCTGCTGTGGAACATGAAACTGCAAGTGCCAGCATGTGCTATAAGTTTCTGTTTGTAAATAGGGGACAGATGTAAGTCGAAACAGTGTAAGTCATCAACTGCCTGTATATAAAAGATAATTATCCAGTTTTCTCATATACATTGTTAGAGTTGCTGTCACTTAGGTAGATCGTGAAAAAAGTGTCTGCGAAAACCTAGATATACATAGATGCAGAGTAAATAACAGATTCTGGTAAGTCGTGTTCTGCACGGTTTATTTATACCACTGAAGTAAATGCCAAGGGCCATAGTGTGATTCAAGTCCCAATCCTCAGCATATCCTTATTTGTTTGAGTTATGTGTTTTTAGATTTCACAAAACAATTTACCTTTCTTTCACCAGTTTACTTGTTTTGAGGTTTATAGATGTTTATGCAGTTTGTGACATTGGCCATTAACCCCTAAATCTCACGACATCATTAAAAATTCTGCTCCTACACCTCTTTTATACCAATGCAGTGGGCCCCTTACTGAGAAACAAAATGTTATAACACACAATTCCAATTCATAATAGTGGCTCCCATGGACTAATTTCATGGGGTACACACTAAACAGTCATCTGACCCCTGGTTTTTAGAAAAGGTTGGATTTACACCTGCATTGTAAAAAACCAACCCCTGCCTTTCATTTTTTGGGGACTAAAAAAAAACAAAACAAAAAAGGAAAAGTTCTCCTATTGATTTCAAAGTCATCAGTCCAGTTTATTTGTGCCACAATTTTTACTTTAATCAATAAAGTCTTGAAGATTGTACATTCACTTGGGACACTGGATCATCATCCCTTTTCTTTTCTATCTGCCATTGCTTTCTGGTTGGTTCAAACACTGGCAGTAGGTTTTTGCATCAATTACTGTAGTTAAGGTGAATTGGATTTTCTGCGGCAATAAAAAAAAAAAGATTTCTGATTTTTTTATTTTACATTGAGTTTAATGTGAAACAGACTTAAACTGTTGGTCATATGTTTGCATCTGTTTTTCTGTCCGTTTAACTGATCATTGTTTAATTTCTGCGCATGTGTAAAATATCAGAGAAAAAAAAAACATACATCAATTTTACATTGGAAGTAAATGCAAAATTATGACATATTATCCATTTTTTAAAAGATAACATTTAAGGATAAGATAAAAAAATAGATATTAAATACTTTTTCCCTTTTTTTTTCCCCCTCATACATCACTTTTTCCCTTATACATTAATTTTTTTTTTGATCGTACATCCATTTTTTTTCCCCTCATAGATCCGTTTTTCCCCATTTGGGTTTTTTCCTCATAGATCCATATTTTTCTCCTCATGCATAGCTTTCTTTTCTCTCACACATTGTTTTTTTTTCCCCCTCATGAATCCTTTTTTTTTTCCCCTCATGCATCCGTTTTTATCCCTCATATATTTTTTTCCCCCTTTCATTTTAACTTTCCTCATGCATCCATTTTTTTTCCCTTAAACATATCGGTAGTTTTTTCCCCCTCATGCATCCATTTTTTTTATACATATTAAAACGGTAATTTATTAAGGAGCAGAACCTCACCAGTATTACTACCTCCGGCAGCTGCTTATCATGTCAGTCATTGTCTGTCTCATCTTTTTGCTTGATTTTACAGCTTTATTAACAAAATGGCATCATCTAGAGAGACAGCAGTTTAACAAAGTAACTACCCACAGTGAAGAAGTTGCTAGAATAACCATATTAACAAAAATTATTCCACCATTATGCTTATTCAGTTACTCCATTGATGTCACTTATCCATGATGCTAGGAGATGACATGACATGTGTAGTGGGTCACATGACTATTTAGTCCATACGGTTGGAGTTATTACAATGGACAGAAAAGTGGGCTACACTATCTTTTTCTAGGCAGAGTTTTTCTGCATTTTTTAATACATGTTTATTAGAAAATTGAATGGTTTTCTATTTTATACATAACAAATAAAAGCAATTTAAAGTGTTAAACTCCTTTAAATCTTTGTATTAACTTCCAAACTGTGGCATCAAAATAAGCCTATGGGCCCTTCATATGTCAGTGATTACATAACCAATTTTTTTTCTTCTTTCTGAAATGCTCCATCAGATAGCATGTTATGGAAGCATTTCCTCTAGAAGAAGAACAATGTCATATAAAAGCGTAGAGTGGCGGCACATGGAAACATTTTTATCTTCTTTTCTTCTTGTTGCAGTTTGATAAATGACCCATTTCAAAATGTCAAAAAGGTATTAAAAAAGGATATTCCAAGGAGAAACACCTGAGTCATCTTATTATGTCAAATTGTTAAATATCCTATTCAGTCATCTCCTAGTTATACAGTATTTGTTTCTGAAAAGCTTAGTGACAGGCAAAGTAGCTAGCCATTGGCAACTGAAACTAAGCTTTTCCAGACAAATGAATAGAAAATGCACTATTAAGGCCAATTTTCTGTTTAATGGTTACTGACGGCTGTTCTTTCTACTATATGTTACCTTGGCTCTCTTTTCTTGGAAAACTAAAATCAAAACTAGTCGAGAAAGATCTTCATAATCTAGCGCATAAGTAGATAAGGCTGGATTCCATAGAAAACTTAAGAATGGTGCTCTCTAACTACCTAACTACAAAGTTTATTGGTACCTCTAAATTGTACAGTAAAATAGTTACCAAATAATACCACTATACCATTCATATTATATCATACTGCTACCAAACAAATTCCAATAAACCAAAACCAACATTACCAATAACTCTGCTACACAAGGGCAAATACTCCTGCTAGAACATAACCACATATGACTACTACATAATAGCTGAATAATACTTTATATGAAAACTTACATTACAGCCATATTGTTACAGACACAATAAAGATAGATACTAGTTGGCCAGTTGTAGCAAATGTTAACCTAACATTTAATTTATTACAATAACTCAACTACAATCTACTACAATAGTGTGAACCAACGTACTACAATGTGCCAGTCATACTAAACACTGCTACATCTGTACACTGGTTCTCTGCAGAACCTGTAAGAGATTACAGTACAGTTAGAAACAGTGACTCATAAGTGACATCTTCTCTGATTGGAGTTGCTCCCTTGCCTTTTTCTTCTCCATCATGTCCCAAACACAATGATATTTTCTTCCAGTCACAAATCATCTCTGTGCACAACATTCTA
This sequence comes from Phyllomedusa bahiana, assembly GCA_025379985.1. Lineage (NCBI taxonomy): Eukaryota > Metazoa > Chordata > Amphibia > Anura > Hylidae > Phyllomedusa > Phyllomedusa bahiana. The sequence goes on along the minus strand of JAODAL010022082.1, from coordinate 16,958 downwards.
GGCTCTCCACTTTTTCAGCACTCTACACACCTTTTCTGCACCTGCATACAAGTGGCCCATATCCAAAGCCTCAAAGAGTATTAATAGTAATTATTCTCCTCTTGTCCCATAAAGTAATAGTGCTTCCCAGTTACTGTGACTCCTTTTGTGCACCAAAAAAGTAATAGAGCACCCTTTTGTGTGCATAGTTGTAGCCTTCCTTTTTGACCCTATGTTTTAGGCACTTCCACATTGTCAGGAAAAAGCCTGCCCGCCGGCCCACTCGAGGGTCGACGGCCTGACTTGGGGTGTATCGTGACGTTGCGCTGCCCCCTAGGGGTGCTCAAGGTCAGCCAGACACTATTCCACTGTTAACCCCTGTCCGCACGGGCACAGGGAGAACCAGGAAGGACGAGAGTACACTTTCCTCGTCCAGAATCCTGAACGGCTGCCACCCAGTTTTTTAGTTTAGTTATAAGACCGGTCCCCGTTACCGACTTATAACAAGGCCCAAAAACCCAAACCTTGGGTAGCTATATATTATAGATCGAGTACTAGGCGTGTGAGGCCGATGATCAAGGCAGACTAACTCAGATTAAAGTTTAGAGATTTAATTAACTTGGAGGGCACACTAGACAAATATATACAAAGGATAATAATATACAGGTAAGAGTTTAGAGGGGGCAAATATAAGTAAGGGTTACAGACAAAGGCAGTAAAATGTGTCCAGTTTCCTTTGGTGCTTGGTGCTCGGCACACATAAAGGGGCTTATGGGGCCCTGGCTTCTGCATTGGACCCTCCTGGAAATGCCCTTAGTACCCCCCTCCATGGATCAACAGTTGGGGCCAACCCGGGGTCCTGCTTTTTCTTTTAAAGGGGACAGCCCACGGGGGAAGCCCCCCCACACGCCCCCACAAAACCCCGGGGAGGGTTAATGAACCCTCCCATTCTGGTCATGCATTTTCTAAACAAAAAACAAAAAAAAGGGAAACCCTTTAACCCCGCGGGCTTGGCACAAAACCCGGAACCCGGTGCCACTTTCAGCCCAAAGCGGGGATTTTACACCAACGCCGGGGGAAAACCAGACCCACCCCTATCCTAAGGACTCCTATTTCCCAGTTTTTGTATATCTCGGTCCCCCTGCCCCCGAAACCCGTTTGGGCGGGTTTCCCTCCCCCTCGGGTCTATTTAAGTCGCCAGTCGGGGCCGCCAAAACCTGGCCCTCCGACTTCCTGTTTGCGGGGAGACCCGCTCGGGGGGCCTTTCCGGGGGACCCCTTTGCCTCATGAAATGCCCCCCAAACTGCAGCGGTCTCCCCCCGGTTGCCTGGGGGTGGGGGACCCTCCCCAAAGGGGGCCCTTTCCTGGGAGCCCTTTTAAACCTGCTGTCCCCCCCAAAAGCGGGTTCTCCCCCGGGGGTTTCCCCCCCTTTGGAGTGGGACACCAGAGGCCCGTTTCCCCCGGTTGTTGGACAAAACCTGCTACCCAAATTGAAAACCTGTTTGATCTTTTTTCCTTTCTCCACAGGAGGGAGGGGAAAAACAACCCATATCACCCACCCCCTCCATCCCTCCCCTTTCGTTTTGCTTTGTTAACAACTTTTTCCCAAATATTAAAACGGTGGAGAACACCCACTTTTGGGAAAGGGAGAAACCCTTTGGGGCTTCATTTGGCCTAAAAAAGGGGTTACCGCCGCCCCAAGTCTGTCCCTAGCAAATACAGTTTGGAATTTTTGGGGCAAAACCCCCCCAAACCTCCCGCTTCCCCCTGGCGGCAACTATCCAAAAAAACACCCTGGCAACGGGCCAACGCCCGACCCCAAAGCCCCCAAATTTCCCGGGGGACCCAGCAGGTTTTTCCCGGGGGATCTTTCCCCTTTGGGGGAAACCAGCTCGGGCCCGCCCCAAAAGTCATCTCTGCGCCGGTGTCCAAAGAGTCCCAGGGCAACAGACCCCCCCTTAAGGGTTGGGATTTTGGGGGGTATTATAAAGGGGCCTTCCCCCCCCCCCACCTACCCAAAAAAAACTTTGGGGGGGCCTTTGGGAAGGGGGGGAAGGGGGAAGGGCCCTTTTTGCGTTTGGGGGACTTGGGGCCCTTTGGGAAATGTCCCCCCCTGTTTGAAAAGGGGTGACAGAGTCGGGGCTCCCCCACAGTTGTGGAAGCTGGGTTTGGGGGGCCCCCGGGGCTTAGGGGGGGGAACAACTGGCCCAGGGGCACCCTTAAACCCCCCCCTTCTCCAGCCCCGTGTGTTTCCCTTTGGCCTTGGGCCTGATTTTTGGGCTTTTTCATCCCCCAAGGTTTGCGGGGCGGTGGTCCCCTCCGTTTCCGGTCCGAAGGTGCGGGTGGAGGCCCCCTGGGCAGTTTAAACAAAAAACTGAAAAATGGCGATGGTCTATCAGTGCGGGGAGGTGGGGGGATCTTTTAACCCCGAGGCCACTGGTCGCCCTGCTTTTTCGGGAAAGGGCCCCGCATGTGGTCGGCCCGGGCTGTCGTGGACCCCACTGCAAACCCCCGGAAGCTTCTTGGGGGTACATCTCAGGAGTGAGGTTGTACTCCCGGGACCCCAAACCGCTTGATTTCCCCTCTGGGGCAGGGTGGCTTTCGCTGGGCAGGCCCCCCAAAAGATCTCCAGAGCTTTACCTTTGAGACGGGGAGTCAAAACCCGCCCCAAAACTGGGTCCAAAAACCAGGGTGCGGGGCAAAAAAATTTTTTTAAAAGGCCAGCAAGAAGGTGGTCCAGCTCTCCACCTTTACCCCACATGGGAAAGCCCCTCCGCCCTTAATTTTGGGGACCGGGGTCCAGAAGGCTCTTACGGGCCGGGGGGGAATTTGGGCCCAGCTGGTTAGCACCTTTTTAATTGGGGGTAAACGCTCCCGCTGACTTCCTCGGCCCGCCCCCGACGTTGCCAGCTGCCGCCCCCCCGCTCGCGACGTTCTGCAGTTTAGGGGCCTTGTAGGGCGAGGTCTCCCCCTCAAGCTTTAGCCGGGGCAGCTTGCGGAGAATACTGGGGGGTGACGCCCACTGCCATTGACCACCTGGAGGGCTCCTTGGGGAGCCCGAGCGGGGACCCCCCCTCGCCTGAAGTCCCCCCTTTGGGCCTGGGCCTAGCCCCTCCTGGCTTCCTTCACCGACCTTTCCCCGCTTGTCCTTGCCACGACCGCCATCTTGAAGCAACATTTGGGTTGCTTGACAAAAAAAAAATGCAACTAAAAGCACCCAAAACCTTGTATTTGCACTTGACTTGCTAGTGCTGAGTTAATCTTTTGACCCCACAGCAAAAACCCCTGCTGGTAAACCCTTTTGTTTGGGGGGGTACAGAACCCCCCCCACAAACATATTGTCTTTTTCCCCCCGCCTGCCACCATTGTCAGGAAAAAAGCCTCCCGCCGGGCCCATCAAGGGCGACGGGGCCCGACTTGGGGGGTATGTGACATTGCGCTGCCCCCCAGGGGTGCTCAAGGTCACCAATACTGTTTCCCCTGTTAACCCCTTCCGCCCAAAAGGGACAGGGGGAACCAGGAGGACAAAAAACACTTTTCCCGCCGAAACCTGAACGGCTGCCACCCATTTCTAGGGTTTTTTATAAACCCGGTCCGTTCCGATTTTTAAAAAAGGCCCCAAAAAAACCTTTTGGTCTATTAAATTTTAAAACCGAGTATAGGGTGTGAGGCCGAATCAAGACAGACTAAATAATAAAGTTTATAGATTTAATTAGCCTTGGAGGGCACACTAACAAATATTTACAAAAGGATAATAATTAGTGTTGAGCGATTCGTTGGGCCATCGTTTTGGGTCGTGGTAGTAGTCGACCACATCGACAAGATAGTATGTCGATAGTAGATTATGATCGATGACCATTAAAGTCTTCGGGAAGCAACAACACCTTCTTTTCTTACCCCCAAACATGGAGAAGCTGGAATTAACATCCACAACATCAAAGGGATATGCTACATCTTGGGCAACAACTTAGGTTATAAAAGCCCAAAAAAAAAAATCAACCATTCACTATCCCTGTCTTTCCACAGCATACCTTAAACCTGCATCACCCACAAATTAAAAAGGCCAGAAGGCAGTATGATTTAAACCCCTCTTTTTTACTTGAACTGGACTTTAAATACCCCCTTCCCTGGAACGCAGCATGAGCCCCAAACTGCATGACCCCCAGTTTTTAAAAGTCCCGGAAAAAAAAGGGGTCTTTAAAACCCACCATTTTAGTTAAAATGGACATTAACTAATCTGTCCGGGACCGGTATGACCATTAAACTTCTGACCCACAGTTTAAAAAAGTCAGGAAAAAAGTCTTTCAACCCCCTTTTTATTTGAATGGACTTTGGACTTCCCTTTCCGGGGCACAGCATGGCCCCAAACCTGCAGGGACCCCAGATTAAAAATGCGGAAAAAGGAGTCTTTAAACCACCATTTTAGTTTCACGGGGTTTTTACTGTCCCTGCCCGGGGTAGGCTTGCCCCCCTATGAGTGCGGACCAAATTTGGCTTCACTTAAAAATCTGGGGTTAACGCCCTGTTCCACCAGGTCCCTTTTTTTTTGGCTTTCTTTTTTATTTTATCAACGTGCTGGGGGGAAATTGTCTCTGTACAGGGTTCTCTTCCGTGCTCCATAATCCAGCCTCTGAATAACCTACATCTGGTCATTTTCCATACCCCCCCTTTTGTACAATTCAGAGAATTTTTTTTACCAGCTATTTTGTACATGCAATTTTTTTAGTATTTTAATTCTAGAAAAAACACTTTTTTTTAAAATATGTGGAATCCCACCATGTCTTTGTTTCTCTTTTTTTATTGTATTAAATGGGTTTCTCAAACAGGGATTGATACTATGTTAAAGATCTTGCAAAAAAAAAAAAAAGTATTTTTCCCCAAAATTTTTCCCTTAACAGTGTTTCCCACCTATTCCTGTTTCTGACAGCACCACACCCTTGAGCCACTCTTGACAATTTGAAGAACAAAAGTTGTTGAAACAACTTTTTTTTTTATAAAAGGACCTGTTGTATGCTGATGCCAGCAAACTGCCCCCAAAAATTCAAACATGACCCTTGAGCCCTTTGGCTAATTGTGAAGAACAAGTCTGTTTGAAACAACATTTTTTTATAATAGGACCGTGGTTAGTGCATTTCACAGCAAAATGCCCCCAAAAAATTTAAAGAGACCCTTTTTAGCCACTTTGGGGAATTGTGAAGAACAAATGTCTGTTAGAAAAAAAAATTTTTTTAAATAGGGCCCTTTTGTATTGCGCTTTCAAAGCAGCAGACCCAAAAAATTATAAAAAAATGACTTTCAGCCCCTATTAAAAATTTTGAGGGAAAATGCCACTTAGAAGCCACTTTTTGTTCCCAAAGGGGCCCTGATTATTGCTGTTTACAGCAAAAATGGGACCCCCCCAAAAAAATTATTAATATACTTCTCACCCTTTTAAAAATTGTGGGGGAGAAAGCCACTTAAAACCCACATTTCTGTTCCAAAGGCCAAAATTTATAGCTGTATTCAGCAACTGACCTAAAAACCATTGACAATGCGAAAACTTCTAAAGTTTAAAGTGAGTAAAATGGAATAGGTGTTGTCATAAAACCCTTTGGTTTGTCTTTTAAGTCTCCTCCCAGAAAAACCCAAAAAATAAACGTTGGGAAAAGAGAATAAAATTAGTAAAAAATATTTTTTAAAAAATTTTTTTCAAGGGGACATTTCTTTTTGAAGGGGAAATGTGAAGAGACCGGCAACTAATCGGTGACCTGGGGAAATTTGGGGGGCCACAACCATCAGGGATCCATGCCTGATTCTTTTTGATAAAAGTCAAACGATCCAATTATCTGGGGAAAGCCGGTGCTTTGTCTGTAATGATCCTCCAGCTTGTAAAGGCCCGCTAGTAGACCGGGCTCCGGGGCAGGCAACCCCTTAGGGCTGGCGAGCGAGTGGGGCCATTCGCCCCATTTTGGGATACCCAAAAGCTATTGGGTCCGGAACACATAAAAAAACACGGTGTTGAGATGCAGAAGTCGTGCACCATGATTTAAGCTGGGCTCTGTGTGTTGGATGTGTCCCCTGCATTGCATGCTTGGTGAGGTGGTAAAAAAAATTGACAGGGGTCACCCATTAGGTTCTGCCCCCTTGCCTCTGCTCCCCCTACGGCTACTTGGGGCCTCTACTGCAGTATGTCGCTGATGTTGTTCCACCGTGACATTTGGGGAACTGAAACAGATGCATCGATGTCTCCAGTTGATCAATCAGCAAGGTTCCATTTCCTCCCTTTTACTCTCTATTTGGGTGGGTGGAAGGAAAGTGCAGTTTTGTTTTTGGGACCGGGGGGGACCCCGGGGGAAAAAGGGTGGCAACCCCCCCCCCCCCCAAAAAAAAAAAAAAACAAAACTACCACAGAAACAAATATATAAATTCTGCTAAAAAAACTTTGACCTACAGCACCCATTACCCCGCTAGGTCACCATTACATGCGAACTACGCACTGGTTGAATTGAAGAAAAGTAACCCCCCTGACAAACTTGAATCGTTCTTTTTCCCCTTCTTCTTCCAGACCACCCTGGGAACCTTCTTCCCGGCCGCAAAATCGTCCCTGCGAATGTAACCCAAAACTCCTTAGAATCCTTTTCCCAATTGTTATGGACCCCCCATTAAATAAATAGGTTAAGTTACCCACCATTGATAGGGGGTATGTAACCCAGTAGATAGGTATACAGCTCTTTGTGGTACAATGCGCCCCTGTGGGAGGTTTAAGCCCCTGTTAAAAATGTTGGCCCCTTTTTTAGCCCCCTGTATGACTTATGGTCCCAAAAGAATAAGTCCCCCGTATTTTACCCCTAAGTAAAACCCCCCTTTACAAAAGCCTCCCTTAAATCTTTTCCCTTTATACAACCCTTTTGTATCCCCCCTTTTAAATAAACCCCCCCTGTAGTATAACCCCCTTATATAAATGCCCCCTGTAGCCATGCCCCCTTTACCAGGGGCCCCCCCGACCAAACTGTAGCCAGTGTCCCCTGTACCCCAGTGTCTCCTGAAGCCAGTGTCCCCGAACCCCCCCTGTACCAGATTCCCCGAAGCCAGTTTCCCCTGTAGCCAGGGCCCCTTTTAGCCATGCCCCCCGGGGGTGGCCAGTGCCCCCTTGTACCAGTTGCCCCCCTGAACCCCAAGCCCCCCCCTTGTAGCCATTTGCCCCTGACCCAGTGCCCCCTGAAGCCTTGCCCCCCCCTGTACCCCGGGTTTTCCCCATTAGCCAGTGGCCCGTGAAGCCCCCTGAAGCCAGTACCCCCTTTGGGCAGCCCTGAACCAGTTCCCTCCTGTACCCCAATGAAGCCATGCCCCCCAAATCCCCCGGGACCCGTGCCCCCTGTACCCATGCCCCCCCTTTTAACCCCCCTTTGTACCCCGTTCCCCCTGTAGCCAGTGCCCCCCTTATAGCCATGTCCCCTGTACCCCCTGTATCCCTTTGCCCCTTTACCAGTGGCCCAGTACCCCCCTGACCCAGGGGGCCCCCCTGTAGCCTGTCCCCTGTAGCCAGTGCCCCCCCTGTAGCCCCCTGTAGCCTGTTGCTCCTGTAGCCAGTGTCCCCTGTAGCCCCCTGTAGCCAGTGTCCCCTGTAGCCCCCTGTAGCCAGTGTCCCCTGTAGCCAGTTGCCCCTGTAGCCAGTGTCCCCTGTAGCCAGTGTCCCCTGTAGCCCTTGTCCCCTGTAGCCAGTGTCCCCTGTAGCCCCCTGTAGCCAGTGTCCCCTGTAGCCCGAGTCCCCTGTAGCCCGTGTCCCCTGTAGCCAGTGTCCCCTGTAGCCCCCTGTAGCCAGTGTCCCCTGTAGCCCCCTGTAGCCAGTGTCCCCTGTAGCCCGTTGCCCCTGTATCCAGTGCCCCCTGTAGATGAAAAAAAACCGATTTAAAAACTGTTACTTACCATTCCGCGCTCCCTGCTGTGGTCCGCGCTCCGGGAGCTTGTTTCCGGCGTGAGCAGCGTGACATCATCACACCCGCCTACGCCGGGATGTTGCTCCCGGTATTTCCTCGGCCGGAAGCCTGCGGGGCTGCCGGCCAAGGATATACAGCGGCGCAGGAGGTGATGTCATCATCTCCTGCTCTGCTTAAAGACGTGGTGGGTCCGGCGGCCTCCTGCAGAGTGTCGCGCTGCCCGGACCCGCCACAGGGGCTGTCGCTCCACTGGGCAAGGTAGGTGGCTGCCCGGGAGGGGCCCCCCAAGGCTGTGGGGCCCCCGGGCAAGCGCCTACCTGGCCCAATGGACAAGACGGCCCTGGTAACTGTTGTTCATTTTGATGGCCTTAATGCGAGGATCATGTTGGAGGAAATGGAGCATCCAAGCACTCATGTGAGAGATGGAGCCTTGATTTCCCAAGCCTCTGGGTCGAGGGGCACTAGCAAACTGATCTTCCTCATCTTCCTCCTCCGCCTCAAATTGGTGCCAACCTCTTTCCAAGGCAGGGACGTCGGAAACGTCAGTGTCTAGGAATACCTCCTCCTCCGCTGCCTCCGGCACAGCTTCAACACAGCCCTGACTTGCCTGAGATGATGCACCCTGAGAGCTGATGCGCCACCTTGCATTAGCTCTGGACCCCGAACCACCCCTAATGAAACCGAGAAATTTGGAAACGGGCCCGGGCCTTGTGGATTTGACGGAGAGAAAGGCTCTGTTTCCGAAATCTGTGTCCGTCCCCCTCCTCCGTCGCTGGCGGGCCCTTTGTTTTTTTCAGAGTGTCCAACATCGATCCAGAACTAAGATCACCACAATCCATGCTGACAAGGGCATTGTCTGCACTGACCATTTTGGGGGCTTCTTCAAAACGGGCAAGGATGGTGCAGAGCTCTTTCATCACCTGCCTCCACTCTCGGGGCTCAACACCCCGAGGTCCGCAAAGCTGCTTGTCAAGCCATGTGTCCACTCGTACTGCGTAATGGCATTGCGCTGCTGCCACAATCGCTGGAGCATGGGGGAGGGGGGAATTCCAGCTGTTCCCCACGTCAACAATGAGAGGGTTTAAACGGGAGGCCGAGCGGGACGCTGCCACGCAGCCAGGGGGGAAACGAAGCAGGGTGCGAATGGCAAAGTGCGAACTTAGACTTCAAGCCTTCCTCAGTAGGCATTTCCAGACCCGGGTAGCTCTTTTAGAAATTTCTGGACGACAAGGTTCATGACATGTGCCAGGCAAGGGATTTTGCTCCAGCTAAGCGTCTTAAGGTTGGCCAGCAGATTTCGCCCCCCCATTTAAATCGCACACCACCTTGCCTGGCACAAGTTCTTGGCCCCAGCCACGCTCGGTCTCGTTACGGAGAGCCGTCCACAGCTCCTGACCTTGTGTGGACGGCCTCCAAGACAGATTACTTTCAACACGGCCTGGTTTCTCTGGGGACGTGATGCCACCAGAGGACCTTGGGGGAAAGAACCCTGCACCATCCCTGCGGTTTTGAAGAGCGTGCGCCGAGCCTGAGAGCCACCGTCACCCCCAGAGACATCCACCCAGCTCAAACCCAGTGAGCTGTCACAGAGATATAGCGGCCTTTGGCCGTGCTTACTAGCCATGTGTCCCGGGGGTTTAGATGGGCTTTTCCAGCCACAGATGCAGACAACACACTTGAAATTTTAGATGACATGTGGCTGGCCAGGGCAGGGATGGCTTTTCTGGCAAAAAAATGCCTGCTCGGCATCTGGTATTGGGGGGCAGGAAAGGGCCATGATGTGGCGGAACCCATCTGTGTCCACCAGACGGAAAGGCAATGCCGACATTCAGGCTTTTGGCTTTGGGATGGTTTGGGTTAAAGTGTTTCTTCTGCTCCCAAACCTGGAAGACAGAAGGCTGGCTGCTAGACTGGCCGCTGTACGGCGTGCAGGTCGTCAAACTGGCGGAAGGAGAAGGGGTAGGATGGGTCTCTGGTGTTGCTGGTGGTACTCGGGCGACGGTGGAGGCTGAAGCGGAGGCTGATCCCTGATCATGACTCTGAGAGACATGGGCAGCTTAGGAACGCTTGGTGGTGGCGGAGGAGGCGGAGACAGAGAGTGGGACAGTGGTTGGATGCCCGGCGTCGGTCTGGCATTTTTTGGCCAAGTGTTGCCTCCATTTCAACTCATGCATTCGCTGCATGTGACTAGACATGTTGGTGGTGGTTAACCACCTAAGGTTCTTGCCTCTACTTATGCGTTTACGGCAGAGGCTTGCTCAAAGAAGGCCCAGGCTTGAGAGTTCCTGGACCTTTTTTGACGGCGATAAGCGAGGAGCGGTGTTTGCGCTGACCGTGGCTGGCGGAATCATATCACGGACTTCTGCGACCGCCCTCTCCCTTTTTGAGATGGAACCCGTACTGACACTACCCCATCGTCTTCCTCCTCGTCCAGTGATGAAGCGCTCGCAAGCAAATTCTGCTGAAAAGACCACGTTGGATCCGCAATGTCGTCATCATCATCATCAACACAGGTGACTTCATCGTCCTGACATTCTGCATCCAGGAGCTGCAGGCTACAAGCAAGAGGGACTGCAAGGCGTTGCCGACCGCCCGGGATTTTCGCCGATTGACCGGCTTCCTTCTCCTCCTCTGATGGCATCAGTAACTGGGCGTCAGAGCAGAGAAAATCATCCTCTTTGGCCTCTTGATCATTTAACATGCCTTCTGACCCCAACCGCATTTTGTCATCAAAGAGGTCTTCAGAAAATGGATTATCCACAGTGGTGGGTACACGAGTTGACATTTGGGCTGCTTCATGTTGGACGGATGCTGGTGATGCTGATGACGACATTTGTGGCCGTGACTGGGAGGACGAGGAGGTAATTCAGTTCAAATTACTAACCCTGACCTACAAGGCTCTTCATATCCTCTCCCCTCCATACATCTCTGCCCTAATTTCCAGATACCTCCCCTCACGCAATCTCCGCTCCTCACAGGACCTTCTCCTCTGCTCCCCTCTCATCAGCTCCTCACATAACCGTCTCCAAGACTTCTCCCGTGCTTCACCCACACTCTGGAACTCCTTAACCCAAAACATCAGACTCTCCCCAACTTTCACCAGATTTAAAAGCAACCTGAAAACCCATCTCTTCAGGATAGCCTACAACCTACAGTAACCCCACCACCACTACACCGGCCCGCAAACATGTCTGCCCCACACCTTCTGTCTCTCCCCTTCTTCCTTGTAGATTGTAAGCCCTCGCGGGCAGGGTCCTCTTTCCTCTCTGTTTCAGTTACTAGTCATTTTTGTCACCATTGTATTTGTTCAACATTTATTATGTATGTAATTCCCCTTAAATGTACAGCACCCTGGAATTAATGGCGCTCTAAAATAAATAATAATAATAATAATAATAATAATAAGACTGCTGGATGCAGGTTGCATTAACCACTGAAGGACAGATTGGCGACGCTGTTCATTACTGAGATTCACAGGGCCCTGACCCAGCGATGACAGGCCTGACGGTCCTGCAACTGATGATCCGCTGGCATGCGTGTTGTCGCCAGCACTGGAAGGAGCACCTTCTCTCGTACCTCTACCTCCATGTCCTACCCCCCTCTTTGCTCGCTTACCACCTGAATTTCGCTCCATGTTCAGAAATATACAAATTTGAGAAGGTATGGAAGAGTTTTGGAAAGTCTCTTATTAAAAGACGGCAAATCACAGCTATTCTTAAATCCCTCAAATCAAAACAAAATTGCTGGATTCAAATATAACTGCAAAGTAGATCTATCAACAATGCTGGCCTGCGCCAAAGTGAAAAAACACGTATCTGAAATGTATTCGGATAATACAAGGTATTTTTGGCACCTATCAATTCACCTGTGGTGACTACAAAATTGCTGTATTCAAATTTAACTGCAAAGTAGATCTATCAACAAAGCTGGCCTGCGCCAAAGTGAAAAAACACGTATCTGAAATGTATTCGGATAATACAAGGTATTTTTGGCACCTATCAATTCACCTGTGGTGACTACAAAATTGCTGTATTCACATTTAAGTGCAAGGTGCCTCAATGAACAAAGCTGTAGTGCGCCAAAGTCAAAAAACACGTATCTGAAATGTATTCGGATAATACAAGGTATTTTTGGCACCTTTCAATTCACCTGTGGTGACTACAAAATTGCAGTATTCACATTTAAGTGCAAGGTGCCTCAATGAACAAAGCTGTAGTGCGCCAAAGTAAAAAAAACACGTATCTGTAATGTATTCGGATAATAAAAGGTATTTTTTGCACCTATCAATTCACCTGTGGTAACTACACAATTGCTGGATTCAAATTTAACTGCAAGGTGGCTCTATCAACAAATCTGGACTGGGCAAAAGTGCAAAAAACACGTATCTGTAATGTATTCGGATAATAAAAGGTATTTTTGGCACCTTTCAATTCACCTGTGGTGACTACAAAATTGCTGCATTCACATTTAAGTGCAAGGTGCCTCAATGAACAAATCTGGACTGGGCAAAAGTGCAAAAAACACATATCTGTAATGTATTCGGATAATACAAGGTATTTTTGGCACCTATCAACCTGTGCTGACTACAAAATTGCTGGATTCTAATTTAACTGCAAGGTGGATATATGAACAAAGGTGGAATGGGCAAAATTGAAAATGAACACCTATCTGAAATGTATACTGATAATAAAAGTGGAGTTTTGCACCTAACAAAGAGACCTGCAGTTACTAGAAAAGATGTGTATCCTAATATAAGTTCAGGCTGCCCAATATCCAGGAAATATTTCAATAGAAAACTGTTAATAATAAAGCTATTGCAGTGCAATGTCTACACTACGTCTTGGTGAACTGTATCCCGTATTCTTTATCTAGCTTGTCAGGGTTCGCCCGCGGGCCCCCCCCCTCCCACCCGTGACTTTACAGCGGTAGATGCTCCTTTAAAATTCTCTACCTAACTACATAAAATCTTCCAATCTCTGATCTAACTAAGTTGTAAGGATCACAGCTAACAGTAGAGCTTTCTCTGTGAAGAAATAGAATAATTTCGCTGAGCTGTTTGGACACAAGCAGAGCGCACGTCCTTCTGCTCTGAGACACTGAGAGACACTGAGGCTGAACAGGAAACGCTGTTCTATGTAAAACGAGTTCATGTGATTTTTCCAGCCAATCGCAACCATACACATCCCAGTCATGACGTCGCACACACAGCTTACCCTGCTCTATTCTGAAAGCTGATTTGCTGGCCGCCAAAATGAGAGGAAGCGCCGAAAATGGCGCAATCTTAATAGATGATGAACAGATTTTAACCTAAATTATCGCATGATCTAAAAATTTCGATCAACATAAAAACTGTGCCAATTTCAACTTTGTAGATACTAATCGCTCAACACTAATAATAATATACAGGTAAGAGTCAGAGGTGCAAATATAAGTAAGGGATACAGACAAAGGCAGTAAAATGTGTCCAGTTACCTTTGGTGCTTAGTGCTCGGCGCACATGTGGCCTGGCTTCTGCGGGTGGATGCTCCTGGAAATGCTCTTAGGTACCCCCCTCCATGGATCAACGGTTGAGCCAACCCGGGCTCCTGCTTATATCTGTGAGGGGACAGCCCACGTGGCAGACCCTAACACACCCCCACACACCCCTGGGACGGTCTATGAACTCCTCCCTTTCTGGTCACGCAGTTTCTGACAGAAACACAAAAATGGACCATAACGCGGCAGGGTATTGGCACAGAATCGAGCCGGTGCCACCATCAGAACCGTCTGGACCTACACTACGCCTGGGTACAACACACCTCTATCCTAAGGACTCCCTAGGTCCAGTTCTGGATATCTCGGTCCCCCTACCTCATGCAAGCATGGGAGTAGTAGCTATGTGTGCGGGAAGTTCCATATTTTAAGATATGAACTCGCCATGGACCAGTTATGAGCGGATCGCCTATAAATCTATATGAAATATCGGAGACGTGTCGGCTGGGTTGGATTAATTGAAGTCTTTGTTCTTGGAGTTGGAGAAGGCACATTTGTTCAGTGCTAATTAATGGAAATGAGGGTTCTTTTGATGGGTCAACCTCTCCTGCTGTGCTAGCTTCCTATGGAGAGCATTTACAATGGGTCTTGGCTGTGCTGATTAATGTGTAAATTGAGCTTTCCTGGGGGCTGGGGGCCATCTGTGAGATCTGACTAGATACGAAATTGGGGATGAAGTCATTTTTTGAGTGAATTTTTCCTCACACACATGTACCTTAATATTTAGTTATACCCCTATTTGGTAAGATGATCCTCCAACAATTAGGAGCTGTAGGCAAACCACCACAATAAGCTGTGAAATGGTTAGATAGACCTTCATTTTCAGTTGGTGGCCTCTCAGAATTAGGTAAATAGACATCCAAATTATATAAGCAAATAGGTACACATCATAACCCCGCAATTACATAGGTAAACAGATTTTTACAGGACCTCCCTTGTTAGTTAGTTAATTACCCACCCTTCCATAATATTGCCTCCTTAGGGCAAACTGAGGCAGCATGATACAGACACATCATCACTCTACTTGCTTTGGGATGCTCCTCTGCTTCTACCAACCTTTTATAGGCCACAGGCTTAAAATAGCCTGCAATAAAAAATGACCTGCTCCCCCAAAGTTTAAACTGAAATCTTAAGAGGCGCATGCAGCTGAAAAGCAACACCAACCTAGTTCTACAGCACCCATTTTGATGCTGTGGTCCTTTCAAAAACAGTAAGTACTAATGCTGCTCTGAAAAGAGGAATTGGGACAGAATCATAGAAGTACTGGCTGCCTGTAGCATTAGGGGTGCAAAGCAGGGCAAACCCTGACTTTCTTCACTTGTAACACAAATATCAGTGGCACACTAAAGACTAAGTAAAACCTCAAGGTATATAGGAATATTGAAAATGCATTACTGCTAAGGAAAATATGAAAAACCTGGGACTCTTAGTTTACAGTATTTGATCAAAGATTGTATTAAGCTCCCCCTCCCAAAACGCAAAGGGATCCCAGAGCGGGTGAGCCCCTACACTAAACATGTTACCTCACTAGGCTCAATCCAGACTGCAACTTCGGGGTATGGTAGGAACTAGCAATTGGATTATCCTGCACTTTTTTTTAAAAGAGGCAGCTGAGTGCAGCAAGCCAATGAGATTGCAATCTCAAATGAACTACAAAATAATTAGGCTGTGAAACATCTAAAATATATATCGAAAAACGCAAGATGGGTGCCACTGAAAGGCAATAGCATACATCTAACACAAATATCAGTGGCACACTAAAGACTAGGTAAACCTAAAGGTATATGGGAAATTTGGAAATGCATTACTGCTAAGGAAAATATGAAAAACCTGGGACTCTTAGTTTTTACAGTATTAATCAAAGTTGTATTAAGCTCACCTCCCAACAACTCAAGGATCCAGAGCAGGTGATCCCTAACAAAACATGTTACCTCACTAGGCGTAAACCAGACTGCCACTTCAGGGTATGGAGGAACTAGCAATTGAATTACCTGCACTGGTTTTAAAAGCAGCTGAGTGAAACCTAAGAGTCCCAGGTTTTTTCATATTTCCTTAGCAGAAATGCATTTCCAATATTCCTATATACCTTGAGTTTTACTTAGCCCTTTAGTGTGCCCTGATATTGTGTTAGATGTATGCTATTCCCTTTCAGTGTGCACCTATGCTTGCGTTTTTTCAGAATATATTTAGATGTCACAGCCAAATTTATGTTTTGTAGTTCATTGGGGATTGGCAAATCTCATTGGCTTCTGCATTTAGCTCCCCTCTTTTAAACCAGTGCAGGATAATCCAATTGCTAGTTCCTACCATACCCTGAATTTTGCAGTCTGGATTGACGCCTAGTGAGGTAACATGTTTAGTGTAGGGACTCACCGCTCGGGGACCCCCTTGACGTTTGGGAGGTGAGCTTAATACAATCTTTGATCAAATACTGTAAACTAGAGCCCCAGGTTTTTTCATATTTTCCTTAGCAGTAATGCATTTCCAAAAATTCCTATATACCTTAGGTTTTCCCTTAGTCTTTAGTGTGCCACTGATATTTGTGTTAGATGTATGCTATTGCCTTCAGTGTGCACCTATGCTTGGTTTTTTCAGAATATATTTAGATGTGCACAGCCTAATTATGTTTTGTAGTTCATTTGAGTTTGGGCAATCTCATTGGTTTGGGCTGCACTCAGCTCCCTCTTTTAAACCAGTGCAGGATAATCCAATTGCTAGTTCCTACCATACCCGAAGTTGAAAGTCTGGATTGACGCCTAGTGAGGTAACATTTTAGTGTAGGGACTCACCTGCTCTGGGACCCCCTTTAAACGTTTTGGGAGGTGAGCTTAATACAATCTTTGATCAAATACTGTAAACTAAGAGTCCCGGGTTTTTTTCATATTTTCCTTAGCAGTAATGCATTTCCAATATTCCTATAAAACCTTGAGGTTTTACTTAGTCTTTAGTGTGCCACTGATATTTGTGTTAGATGTATGCTATTGCCTTTCAGTGTGCACCTATGCTTCGGTTTTCAGAATAAAATTTTAGATGTGCACAGCCTAATTATGTTTTTATTCATTTGAGTTTGGCAATCTCATTGGCTTGCCACTCAGCTGCCTTTTTTAAACAGCAGGAAAACCAAATTGCAGTTCCACCAAAACCCTGATTTGCATCGGATTGACGCCTAGTGAGCAACTTTTTTTAGTGTGGGGCCACCTGCTCTGGGACCCCTTGACTTTTGGGAGGTGACTTAATACAATCTTTTGATCAAAACGTAACAAAAAGCCCGGGTTTTTTTCAATTTTCCTTAGCTAATGCATTTCAAAAATTCCTATAACCTTTTTGGGTTTTACTTTATCTTAGTGTGCCACTAAAATATTTGTTTAGGTATCTATGCCTTTCTGTGCACCTATGCTGCTTTTTCAGAATTATTTTAAAAGTGCACACCCCTAATATGTTTTTTTTTTCTTCACTGAGACGCATGCAGTATCTTTTTACAAATGAAAAAGTACTGTCTGACAAATAACGTGTACCCACTTGGTCCAAAAG
>JAODAL010022081.1:0-65543 GCA_025379985.1 Phyllomedusa bahiana | reverse complement strand
CGAAAAAAAGAACCCCCCCAAAATAAGACATAGTGCTTTTTAGTTTAAATTGGGTTTGGGCTTATGTTGATGTTTGTGATGAAATCACTACAGTATATTAATACATGTTGATGTTTTGTTCAACAACAAATGTGAATTATTGTTCATAGTGTGGGGATGTAGCTCAGTGGTAGCAAGAAAACACACCATCCTGGGCGTTTGTTTAAAGTCTCTTGGCATTTATTAGCCAGGGTTACACACCAACCCGGAAAAAAGGCATACAGGCTTAACTTCAGCCCAACAAAACAACATATACAGTCCATGTGGATCACTCACAGTCTCTGGCAATTCCCTGGGTGCGTTTCCCACACAGGGGGAATGTGGTATACAGTAGACAGTAGGCTGCAGCACAAACTTCCACCTCTGGTCCCAGTCAGGCCAACTCTCTGACTGAGCAAAATACACCACACCCATCCTGCTCTTTCTGCCTTAAGTAGGCCACAAGACCAGGCCTGGATACCTAGGAGCAGTCCACCCACCCTGCTCTTTGGCCTGCTCCAGAAAAGCCTGACCCAGATCCACTGCTTCCAGCAGTCATACTATCAAGACAAAACAAATGTCAGTATCCGAGATCAGAAACCTCAGTGACACATATCGGCCATCCAACATGGCACCTTGTGCCTCCTCACAATAGAAAAAAAAAAGGAAATCCCCTAAAAATAAGTCTTCGCACGTCTTTAGGAGAAAAAATTAATATAAGACACTGTCTTATTTTTGGGGAAACAGGGTAGGTAGGTAGATTGGTCCTAGGTAGGAAGGCAGTAGTTAGGCCACGGGTATGTAGACAGGCCCCAGTTAAGTAGGTAGGCTACAGGTAGGTAGGCAGATAGGCCCTAGGTAGGCAGTAGTTAGGGCCCAGTAAAGTAGGCAGCCCCAGGGTAGGTAGGTAGGCTGTAGGTAAGCCCCAGATAGCTAAGTAGTCTGCTGCTAGGCCCCAGGTAGCTAGATAGGCAGTAGGTGAGCCATAGGTATGTAGGCTATAGGTGGGCTCCACATAGGTATGTGGGTAGGCATGCTATAGATGGGCTCCAGATAGCTAGGAAGGTAGGCTATAGGTGGGCCCCACATAGGTATGTAGGTAGTCAGGCTGTAGATGGGCCCAGAACTAGCTAGGTATTTGGGCTATAGGTGGTCCACACATAGGTATTTAGGTGGGCAGGATATAGATAGGCTATAGGGGTCCTATATAGATAGGCAGGGTTTAGGTAGGCTAAAGTGGTCCCATACAGGTAGTCAGGGTTTAGGTAGGCTATAGGAAACCCCATATAGGCAGACAGGGTTTAGTTAGACTATAGGGGCACGTATAGGTAGGTGGCATACTCGGAACCCTGGGGTGGCCCCTTTAAGATGGTTGTTGTCACGGGTAACGGTGTATGGCACGAGGGTAATATGGTGGCTAACTTCCCCCGGGACCTGAGTACCCAAAAATTCTTCGTTGTCCCTAGTCAAGAAAACCAATCACTAGACGACCAAAGCCAGGGTTCGGAAACAACGGTAGTTGCATTTATTTGCAGGGAATAACTAGTTGAGCCCCTTTTCTCTGGATGCAACCAGGAATACAATAACTGTGATGCAGTAACATATTCCCTTTTGTACATGTGTATGCATATATGCTCACTCACTATATACTCTTTGTTCTGCAGATGTGCTTGATAAAGGCTCCAACAGCCGAAACGTCGTTCATATTCAATCTGTAACTCTTTACTAAGCAACACTATTGTAAAAAAATAACATTTGTTGAGAGTATATATCATATATGTATGAGAATCTTTGGCTCACTGTATCTCTATTAAACTTTGCAAATTATCATAAGGTGTGCAGTGGATATTGTATTCAATGCAGTAACAATGACTTGACTTGAGTATGATGTAATATCGGCAGCTTTGATAATGATACAACAGTCTCTGAGTATGTGTCAGACTCTGGTAACTTGAGATGCTGGGAGTAATATTACTTTAGAAAGATAACAGATTACAGACCTTATTCCTGAAGAGTGGATTCTTACACCAAGGGCACAGGCTTTGAGAAAAAGACCTGGGGTTTTAAGGACCTCTGATTTTTTGAATAAATCGGATTTGAGACAGACTGAAGCTACTTCCGCACGCGTTGCCGCATGAGAATGCGTGGATCTCTGACTTGAAAGCCCGAGAAGACTAAAGACCACTGGGGGGAGACCCTCTATTCCAGACGGTCGGACAGAAGGTTTTTCTGACTGGACTTGCACCCTCCTGAGTAGCACTGGAGATCCTGTGTGAGTCCCTTAGGTGGTAGGAGAATTAAGGACAGGTTTGAGGTAGGCTAGGGCCTAGCAGAATGGCTGAGGTGAGCCAGGGAGCAACACATACCTTGACTTGCCGGAGACCTCGCACACCACCGATGGAGGAGCAGAGACTAACTAACTAACTGCCTAACTGCCTAACTGCCTCTGGCCAGCCGTTGGTGTTGGCATGGTAGCAGAGGGGTCACATGTCAGAGAGCTATTGCATCATTTTGAACAACAGGTTATGCAGCCAATCAGCAGATATACATGTTATACATAGGCAAATGTTATAACAAGGAACCAAACAGCAGAGGGCAACCTAGAGAATACTTTAGACTGCAATATTATGTTTTCTTTTCTGCACTGAAACATTGTGACAGAATACAGCAAAATATGGAACAAAGAAATATTCAGTGCTGGGTCACTACATAGGCAGGGTAGAGGTAGGCTATAGGACCCCATTTAGGTAGGAATCCAGGGTTTAGTTAGGCAACAATGGCCCATATAGATAGGCAGGCAGAGTTTAGGTAGCTTATAGGTGCCCATATAGGTAGGCAGGCAGGGTTTAGGTAGGTTATAGGCATAGAGGCCCAAATAGGTAGGTAGGCAGGGTAAGATAGGGTATAGGGGCCTATATAGGTAGACAGGCAGGGTTTAGGCTCCATTGGTGTTAAAAAAAGAAAGAAGTAACTCACTTATCTCTCATGATCCCACGAAGTGACGAGCTCCTGGCCAGCCTCTGTGCCTGGCGCAAGTGGCGCAATAGTATGATGTAATCACACCACCTACGTCAGCACTGTGGGCCAGCGCCTGGTAGGCTTAAGGCCTTAGGCTGGGTTCAGACGGCTTATTTGCGGGGCGTAATTACGCCGTGTGGACGGATGCGGGGCGGGAGCGAGGGTCCGGCGCCTCGCCAGCCCATAGACTTTCACATGTCACATGTCACTTATCTCCCCCTGTGGCGGATTCGCCGAGCAGGGAGAGGAGACATAATCCATAGTTCTCTATGAGAACTGTGGATTACCGTAATGACTGGGACGTATTCCAGCCCGGCGTGTAATTACGGACTGAAATACGTCCCATTTTAAGCCTTGTGAACATAGCCTTAGACTTACCAGGCGGGTTAGCAGACCAGGCAGTCCTGCCTCTGAACACTCGGGATGGAGGACTTGGGCATTCTGAAGCCGGCAGTGAACTATAGTTACGTTCATTGCTGGCCGGGCCAAGGATATGGGCCCCGTAGCATCTTTTATGTCTGCTAAACCGGAAAAAACTGTATGTCTAGTTTAGGAGAAAGGAGAGAGGAAGAGGACAAATCACAGCAAATGATCTAGGATTTGTAATTTTACAGGGCAAAGAGAAGCAATTTTTAATTAGTAAATAAAATATATATAATGCATGTGTACATTATTTTTTATAATTACGCATGGACAAGGTACATTATGTAATTAACTCTGAAAATATATCATATTGTCTTAACCTGTCTTCAACCTGTTTAATATGTGTGCCATGCTCATCATATCCTACTACACCCAATGACATGTGAGTGGTTGATTTGCCTTCACTTCTTGTTGTCCTTAACAGGAAAATTGAAAATGAAAACAAAAATAAAACAGACAAAATAAAGAAGAAA
This sequence comes from Phyllomedusa bahiana, assembly GCA_025379985.1. Lineage (NCBI taxonomy): Eukaryota > Metazoa > Chordata > Amphibia > Anura > Hylidae > Phyllomedusa > Phyllomedusa bahiana. The sequence continues at coordinate 61,611 of JAODAL010022081.1, read as the reverse complement.
AATGTTGTATTTGATAAAATATAGTTATAAAATATTACATTTTTATTTTGGGTCAAAGCTACGTATTTCTGACACACAGCTCCAAATCACGTGCTTCCTTTAAGGGGTTTTCTCATCATGCTGTTTCACAGAGCCACAGGCAACTTCAGACTCACAGACTGGTCAGGCTGTGTGTGTGTGTATAGTAGTGATTAGCATATTGATCTCCACTAGCTGATCCTGTTACAGTGAGTTAAGTGCAGGAGACAAACAAAGGGGTAAACAAAGGTAACTTTCTTGAAGGAGTGAAAACAATTGCTTATCAGGTAATTAATGTAATATTGCTATATATACATAAAGTCTCTAGCCATGGTGACATTACTGCCTGCTCTCTGTCTAATCAGGAAGGGAGATATGGACTGTAATCTACAGACACTTGTGTGCACTCAGAACAGATAAAATCTATCTTATCTCCTGACTAGGGACATATAAAAAGACTAATGTATTTTGCAAAAGTCTTCATTTACCGTTCCCTACATGTTGAAAGTTAATTTTTGTGGTGAGAAAACCCTTTAAAAGGTTGTAGAAGAAAATTTTTACTTACTGACTGCCCAAAGAGTACATAACTGCATATAGACTTATATAGCTCCAATTAAAATTATTAATAAATTAATATACATCATACCCTTAAACTCACCCTAATAGTGGCAACAGAAAGCCACTATTTAATCACAAAATTTAACATCTATTGTCACAGTCAGCTTTTTGGAAGTTAAACTTTTTCATAAATTTCTAGGAGGAATAACAGAGGAATACTACACCACTGAGTTATAAAAGCAAGATGGTCTAGCATTGTTATATCACAGAGAACACAAGTATTTACTAAAACAGACTTGTCAGAAAATGTCACAGGTCCTCTTTAAATCCTATTGTGTAAGTAGGAAATTTTTTCTTAAAGGGGTTTTGCCACAAAGTAAAATTGATGTGGGAAGCTTGCAAATAAAATAACAAACATTTTCACCATTCATTATTATTAAAAATTCTGCATCGTTTTTGTTTTAGCTGCTCCTTGAGTGATCCATTGTTTACAGCTCGTCTCCAGGGGATATGACATGGGATGAGAGCTCCTCAGTCCTAGTCAGACATGCTCAGACATCACCTCTCCCCTCAGGCAGCTACTGAGAGTTCAAACCCCAGGTGCTGTCAATCTAGTCCCGTCCTCTGTATTCCTTAGTAATTAGTCAAAGAGTGCAAATAAATAAAAAAGAAACCTCAATCAGGTCTGTTCATTGATAAAGAGAAAAAAAACACACAGGTTTGGTTCCTGCAGGGATTTGAACCTAGGACCCTTGTGCCTGGAGGCAAAAACATTACCTCTCAGCTACTCACAATGCTTTACATAAACAGACCTTTCTTTGACTACAGAGATAAAAGGCCTGGTGATCTCAGCCTGCTGGGTCACATGTAATCACATGCCAAATCACACACGCCCCCTTCTGAGCACACAGAGCTGAAGAGCTGGATACAGGAGGTATGAAATGAGATCCTGGCAAAACCCTTTTAATGTAAAGTTGTGTTCTGGGAGTTAAACAAACTTGCTCATCTGTCGGGGCATGATGACAAATAGAAGAAAAGGATCATACATACCTCCCGGATTGCTCCTGTTCAGTCGTGGCAGCTGCCCCGTTCATCCCAGCTATACTTGTGATCGTCCATCGTTTACTTGACAGGTGCAGCCAATTGCAGGCCACAACATCACCTGCACAAATGAGCTTTTTAAACTTTTGGAACACCCCTTTAAATCAATTAGCAAACCTGCCACAAAAAAGCAATAAATGGTGCAAGCCATGAAAACGGTGGTAAAATGCCACAAAACCAACAAAGAGTTAGAATTTGTGTGTCTCAAGTTAACAATATTTAGGGGTGATGCAGACACTATTTTCTAATTGTTTAGCTTCTTTCTAATTGTGATCTATTTTTATTGCTAAAAACCATGCGGTTATAATGAATGGTTATTTGTCTTCTTCTTGCTAACACTGGTAGAGAAGCTATGATTATTCGTACATTTGTCATCTTACCCAGAATAATATAATAAATATGTTACCCAAGTGTAATATTTGTTTCAAAATCCAAGACATTTTCTGTACAAAATAGATGAACTAGAAACTTACATAGAGAACTTTTGGGCACAAATTTATTATTACTTCTTGCACTATAAATATAAATAAAAATTTACTTTAACGACAGAATGTAAGAACCTGGTAGCGTATACGGATCATTCATTCTGAGAGGATTTACAGAAAAATCATCCTAAAAGTGTATTATCAAGATTTAAATGATGGGTCCTTGTTCCCTATATTTAAAATCAATAAAGTTTGCAATTAGATTGAATAGTCTTTAATGGACTCTTTCTCTGAAATGATCAACAAACTACCCCATCAAATCTTGTTGAAATCATCTCGTTCTTAGGCTATGTTCATACGGCGTAATTGCGGCTCGTACAGTATGGCTGCAACTACGCCGGGTGAGTTGCGCTGATTAGCGTGTACTCCCGTGGCGCAGGGGGCCCAGCAGGCTGCCGGCCCCATTGACAGTCATTACTCGCGGCGCGTATTCGCCACAAGTAATTGACATGTCACTTATCCCCCCGTGCGTACAATATGATCGTATTGTACGAGCGGGGAGAGGAGGCGTAATCCATATTTCTCTATGAGAACTATGGAATACCGTAATTTCGGCACGCATCTCGCCCGTATTAGAGCGCAAATACGACACGAAATACGCACCGAAATTTGCCCGTGTGAACATACCCTTACAGGGGACAGTTCTTTTCTTTATAAGATGAGCATATTTATTATGTTGATCATACACAGCCCATATACAGTAGGTGTAATGTAGCTGGGAGGAGATATATTTATGAATAAATTGTGACTTAAGGGCGACATGTATGAACAGGACTGTGCCAGTATTCAAGCGTACTTTGTACCAAAAAGCTGTTGGAGCTCTGTTATATAGATGTATAAACAGTCGCACTCTAAACTTTGCCACAATCGGCGCCTGCCCCGACACTTTGTAATGCGCCAAAGATGTGGGGGCATTCCAGGGGTGTGACGCACCACATTCATAGAATTAGACACATTTATGAATGTTTGATGCCAAACCTAGGTGCATAACTGTTAGAACAGCCAGACTAGGTTAAAGGTGGTCTGCCTGAGCCTGAGTTGTGAACTCCAGAAGAACAGGTTGATATCACTATCACATATCACTATGATATCTAGTGATATGTATGATATACTGTATATTGTTGCTGTTGATTTACAATGTATTGAATTACTCTGCTCTTTAGATCAGTTTATAACATGGCATTAGTTGTTTTTCTATGTATATTGTTTCTCCGCTGTTTCTTATTTCCTTCCCCTCTTTTGTGCTACATATTGTTTCATAGCACTTTGTATTATTGATGAAACATAAAAAGATTTGCTTAATAAAAGATTTGCTGGTAAAAAAAAAAAAAAAAAGCTATTTAGATATGGCCAGTCAGTACCAACGTTAATACATTTCACCCTAAGTGTTGTAAGTTGGGGTGTGTTCCTCACATTAGGACACTGTCCAATCCATTCTGATACAGTTGGGGCATGTCCACACGGCACAGGTTTTCGGCCGGTTTTTCAGGCGGTTTGCGGTTTTTCAGACCACCTGAAAAACCGGCTGAAAATGAGCACATTTGTGCTCTATGGATAACCCGTGCAGCAGTCCCCACTGCACGGGTTTTCTGCCCTACTGTTTTGTCGCTGGCAGACCGGCGGCAAAACATTGAGCATGCACAATTTTCCGTCCGGTTTCCGGACGGAATCTGCGCTGTTCAATGGGAGGGGGGGAGGGCTGTTCTCCGCTCATCGCGGAGAAAAGCCGTCCCCCCCGCGGTATTTGTCCTGTGCCGTGTGAATGGCCCCTTAGAATTTTGAGGGACATATCTGGGAAATGGTAACACCCAATTGTCATTTTATTCATTAATTCTAGGAGGTATAACAGGAACAGCATAACACATAGTTATAAAAAAGATTGTCATTTCAAAGGGAACACAAAATTTACCTGTCAGGAGTTGTTACTGGTCCACTTTAAAGGGCTGAGAGACAATAAGAAAAAAAATACTCATCTTTCATTTCACATTCAACTCATCAATGCCTCTCCTGTCCTCTTTGCCGATCTTCTGTTTTCTAACAGTTTGGGCTGAACTGGAAGGCAACAGAAGGATGGCAAAACTGTACTCAGAACTCCCATCTAACAGAATGAAGAGTATTGTGCAAGTGCAACCAGTTCTCCATTCTGAGCTGTAACATTTGGGGACCTGTTCCCAAGATAGGTTTGGGTCCTGAACCTATCAGACTTTAATGGCATATCATCGCGAAACGCCATCAAAGTCTATAGTGGGAACATCCCTTTAATGGTCCTTAGGTTCTAGGCCCACAATATCTTAATAAAAAGTTATATAAAATTAAAATAATAATATGCTCTGTATGTTCACTCTTCCCAGTTTTCAAGATCATCCAATGAGAATTTTCCTTGCTAACATCAGAAGATAAAAATTTGTCCTGGTTATGTCATGGACACACAACTGAACAGCTTGTTATATTTACAGTTACTGGTTCCCAATGAATGATTTTGAAAATGTATTTTGAAAACGAGGTGGTTTTGTCACAAAAATGTATACATTGGTAAAGTGTATAGCGTTTCTCTACGCAATGAATTTGCTTTATTAATAGAAACTGAAATACCCATTTGCCATAATATAATAATGCTAAATATTTTAAATTTCCTGTATGAAGTCCATGCCTTAGGTTATCTTACTAAAGTTTTACTATGAGCCAAGAGGGAAAAGTATATAATTTCCTTTTTCCATATGCTTAATTTAGATTACAGCATGCAAAGATAAACTGTACAAAGCACTCTTCCTGTAAAGGAAGGCTCCTGTCTCATTACCAAAGCACCAGTGGATCTGATCCTAGAGCTGCCACTTCATACCCTGAGAACCTGGTACATAAAATAAATAAACCGCATTACATGTATTTTGTCTTCTGCCTTTGTACTCTTAATACCTCAATATTATCTTGTGCTTTGGATTTATTATACCATATGATCAGCCTAAGCATGTTTCTATACATTTTTATAAGGAAAAGCATATAAAACCTCTATAACCAGTACAATGCTGTTTTTTTCAGTTGTCAGATTGTCTATTGTATACTAGTCAGTAAGATGATCTCTGCTTTGAAGTGTCAAACATCAGTAATAAACATCACCACACATCTATAATTATACATATTTTATGCAGTGTGGGAGCTGGGTAAAATCTCATTGTGTAAAAGACAAACCCCATACACTACTTTTAGCAATAATGCTGGCCAAGGTTGAAGGGTAAAGGTGCGTTCCCACGGCAAAGACCAAATGCATAGGGGGATGGCTTTTGATTGTGGTTTGTGGATTCAAGCCATCCCCCTTTGCCCAAAAACCGGACAGAAAAATGAACATGTTCTAAGTTTTTTTGGAACGCCAGCAGTGTAAAAAACCGTCTGGCTGAAAATCCATGCAGTGTGGACTACTGCAAGGATTTTCTTTTAGAATCAATGTAAAAGGTTGACAGTCAGTTTACAGTTGGTTTTCTAATCCAAAGTGCAGTGGTGACAAGTCCTAAATGTACATAGGGCCAGGACAAGGTATTTTGGTGCAATAGGCAAACAAGGGAAATGCCCTCTTCCTCCCCCACACACAAAAATGTAAATGTTTGCTGCTAACATGATGCATGGTGCCTGGGGATGTGCCCCCAGAACAGGGGTGTAGCTAAAGGATCATGAGTCCTGATGACCATCTACCCTCAGACAACAGCTCTTCACGGAAGAGAAACACTACTTTTTAACAAGTTTGCCACTTTGTGTGCCAGATGCCTGCAGTATGGAGTGACACAGAACTTGTAATTAAAAGGGGTTGTCCAGTGGAAGAAATGGGGCCATGGTGTGAGCCTCTCGTGTGTGTCAGAAAGAGAACCCAGAATTGAAGAGAAGCAGATCCTGGGGAGGTCTGCTGTGGCAGCGGTGGGAGACAGGTAGGCGAGTATAACTTTTTTCTCTTTTTCCTGCACCATGGCCCCATCTCAAATTAATTTTTTTCTGCTGGAAAGAACCTCTAAAGAGGTTTTCTCACCATGCAGTTTTACAGAGCCACAGCCAGCTTTAGATTCACACTTTCTGGGTGGGTCTATAGCAATGATTGACATATCGGCTCTACTTCCTCTGTCAATCACCTATCCAATTCCTAATCCGATTCCAGCTGTTGCATTGAGAGCCCTGCTATACATAACAGGCGGGCCTGTGGGCAGTGGTGAAGCTAGAACTTTTGCCATCCGAGGCTATCGGTAAGTTTGCCAACCTGTTTTACAAACCACACACCCCACTTTACATGCCACACCTCTTTTCACAGGCCCCTTCTTACACTCATAAATCAATATTGTCCATTTCAAAAAATGATTTTTTGTTACAATATTCAAAAGCCAAACCCAGTGGCGGAACTACCGCCGAAGCAGGCATAGCAACTGCTACGGGGCCCGCACTCCCTAGGGGCCCGGCAGGCAGCAAACAGTTACTTGATTTTTACCACCGGCCGGGCCCTGTCATAACATATGTAGAGTCTCTAGGGGCAGCCCGGTCACCTCACAGCTCCACGTAGCTGATAAAAAGTATTTTAAAAGAGCTGCTCCCCCAGCAGCCCCTCCTCCCTTCTCCTCTGTGCTCCCTGTGGGCCCCCCTCCTCCTCTGTACTGCGTGCGGGCCCCCTCCTTGCCTGTCCTCTGTCCTCCGTGCGGGCCCCCTCCTCCCCTGTCCTCTGTCCTCCGTGCGGGGCCCCCTCCTCCCCTGTCCTCTGTGCTGCGTGCGAGCCCCCTCCTCCCTCCACTCTGTGCTACGTGCGGGTCCCCTCCTCCTCTCCTCTGTGCTGTTTGCGGCCCCCTCGGTGTCTCACAGGCACAGTCGAGACAGGACAATGGAGGAGGGGTGTGAGGAAAACAGCCTAGTCCGCTGGCCCACTCCTGGGTCGACAGCCTGACTTGGGGTGTATCTCGACGTTGCGCTGCCCCTTAGGGGTGCACAAGGTCAGCCAGATACTGTTCCACTGTTAACCCCTGTCCACACGGGCCCAGGGAGACAAACAAGCTGCCACCAGTTCTCTCGTTTGGTTATAAGACCGGTCCGTTACCGACTTATAACAGGGCCAGGAACCAACCCTTGGGGTAGCTATATATTATAGACCGAGTACTAGGCGTGTGAGGCCGATGATCAAGACAGACTAACTCAGATTAAAGTTTATAGATTTAATTAGCAGTAATGCATTTCCAATATTCCTATATACCTTGATGTTTCACTTAGTTTTTAGTGTGCCACTGATATTTGTATTAGATGTATGCTATTGCCTTTTCCGTGTGCACCTATGCTTGCGTTTTTCAAAATATATGGATGTGCACAGCCTAATTGATTTTTGAAGTCTATTTGAGGAATGGCAATCTCATTGGCTTGCTGCACTCCGCCTACCTCTTTTAAACTAGTGCAGGATAATTCAGTGGCAGGTTCCTATCGCTCCCTGAGATGTTGTAGTCTGAATGGACTCCTAGTGAGGTAACATGTTCAGTGTTGGGGGATCACTGTACTGCAAATCCCCCTTGCGCTATTGGGGGTGACTTAATACAATCTTTGATCAAAACTGTAAACTAAGAGTCCCAGGTTTTTCATATTTTCCGTGAAGACAAAATCTTTTTCCCTAATCAGGTGACTATCAGGGGTACAACCAGTACTCCCGTATGGGGCCCGGTGGAATAAGGGGGCCCTTTCCCGCAGGCGGGCCCCTTATTCCCCATGACAGAGCGGGGCCTGGCGGGGGCAGCCGCCGAACCGGGCTTGCCTGGCCCACAGTGTGGGCCCCGAGCTCCTGCGGGCCCCGGAGGCAGTGCCGTCGTCCCCGGGGCCCGGCCGCGAATCGTTTCTGAGCGCTCGGGCCCCCGCATCCCGACGCGCTCAGAGACCGCCCCGGGAGTCGGGGACTAATGTCCCCGACTCCCGGGGCGGGCCGGTTGTCAGCGGACAACAGCGCCACTAGCGCTGCGCTTCCGCTGATCTCCCTGGCAGGCTGAAGGGTTAGGCCTTCAGCCTGCCAGGCCCCGGGCCCCCTACTGCTGACTAGGCGGCGCGGTGATGTCACTTCATAGCGCCGCCTATGCAGGGCGGCAGTACGGAGCCGGCGGCAGCACGGAGCGGCCCGGGACCTGCCAGGAGCGGGAGCCGGAGCCATGTAAGTGGCTGTTTTGTTGTTTTTTTTTTTGTTTGTTTGTTTTTTTTAATATACATAAGGAAGCGGCCCTGCTACCTCTCGCTGAAGGGGGCCCTGGCTACTGCTCTCTAAAGGAGGCCCTGGCTACCTCTCACTGAAGGGGGCCCTGGCTACCTCTCGCTGAAGGGGGCCCTGGCTACCTCTCGCTAAAGGGGGGCCCCTGGCTACCTCCTCGTGAAGGGGGCCCTTTGGCTACCTCTCTCTAAAGGGGGCCTGGCTACCTCTCGCTAAAGGGGGCCCTGGTCCCTCTCGCAAAAGGGGGCCTGGCTTCTCTCTAAAGGGGGCCCTGACTACCTCTCTCTAAAGGGGGCCCTGGCTACCTCTCTCTAAAGGGGGCCCTGGCTACCTCTCTCAAAAGGGGGGGCCCTGGCTACCTCTCTCTAAAGGGGGCCCTGGCTACCTCCTCTAAGGGGGCCCGAACCCTACGCTTGAAGGGGGACCTGGCTACCAAACGCTGAAGGGGCCTGCTACCAACGCTGAAGGGGGCCCTGGCTACCTAACTCTTAAGGGGGCCCTGGCTACTAACCGTTTAAAGGAGGGCCTGGCTACCTAACTTCTAAAGGAGGGCCTTGGCTACCTAACCTCTAAAGGAGGGCCCGGCTACCTAACCTTTAAAGGAGGGCCCTGGCCACTTAACCTCTAAAGGAGGGCCCTGGCTCCCTAACCTCTAAAGGAGGGCCCTGGCTACCAAACCTCTAAGGAGTCCTTTCCCCACCTTCTAAACCCTTAGAATACTAGACCTCTAAGTTATGGCCTGTACCCACTCTCCAACCCCTGAGAAGTTTGTACAGAGGTTGGAATAGGTAAAGAGATGCTGGAAAATTGAGGTTTTCTAAGATTATTTGTGTGAAATTTTTCTGCGGGGATGAGTTGTGGCCGGGACAAGTCCTCATGGCGGTGTGGAACGGATGCAGAAGAGAAGGGAAAAAAAAAACGATTTCAATAGAAGAGACGACTCCTCAGATAGGCGTCTCCGGTGAGTGCCTGGTTTGAAAGGGGGTTATGTTACTTCTATATTGGATCATTTGCTGTATTCATGTAATGTGACCTGAGCTGGTGTCTGACCTCTATGTGGTCTTTTTGGGGGTGGTGTTGTAGGTTATACCTGAGCTGGTGTCTGACCTCTATGTGGTCTCTATATGGTGGTGTTGTAGGTTATACCTGAGATGGTTTTGGGACTCTATTGTGGTCTCCATAGGGTTTGGTGTTATATCGGTGTTAGTTTAGTGGCGGTGTAATGTGTATTGATTGAAAGGGAGTGAGGGAAACACCTGCCCCCTGTGATAGGAGTTCCCACTTTCTTTCTTGCTGGTGTGTATTTTAGAAGGTGGTGAGGTGCGGGGACCAAGGGAAATATGGAGGAGGATATTGTATGTGGGTGGTGGGGGATATTGTATGTGGTGGAGGGGGATATTTGTATGTGGGTTGAGGGATTTGTATGTGGGTGGAGGGGGATATTGTATGTGGGTGGAGGGGGATATTGTATGTGGGTGGAGGGGATATGGATTATTATTATTGTTATTATTATCATTTATTTTGGAGCGCCCTTGATTCCAGGGAGCTGTACATTTCAGGCGGGTACATAAATAACATTGGTCAAACAATTAAAAAGTGAAAATTTAAGTGATAACAACTGGTACAGAGGGAAAGAGGTCCCTGCCCGCGAGGGCCTACAATCTACAGGGAGGGGTGAGAGACAAAAAAGGTGAGGGGCAGACATTTTTTGTGGGCGGAGCAGTGCAACCCGATTTAAAGTTGGTTATAGGCAATCTGAAGAGGTAGGTTTTCAGGTTACGTTTGAGCCGGTGGAGGAGGGGGAGAGTCTGATGTGTTGGGGCAGTGGGGTTCCAGAGTGTGGGGGAAGCACGAGAGAAAAATTTTGGAGACGGTTATGTGAGGAGGGATAAGAGGAGAGCAATGGAGAAGGTCCTGTGAGGAGCGGAGGTTGCGTGAGGGGAGGTATTTAGAGATTAAGGCAGAGATGTATGAAGGGGAGAGGTTATGGAGAGCCTTGTAGGTCGAAGTTGCTAGCTTGAACTGGAAATTTGCTGGGCAATGGGTAGCCAGTGAAGGGATCGGCAGAGGGGAGAGGCAAAGGGGAGTAGCAAGGAGAGAGGGGAATCAGACGGAAACAGAGTTTAGGATAGTTGGAGGGGAGCGAGGGTGCTAGCTGGGAGGCCGCAGAGGAGGATGTTGCAGTAGTCGGGCGGGAGATGCGAGGGCATGGACAAGCATTTTTGTGCTTTCAGAGTTAAGAAATGAGCGGATTCGGGAAATATTTTTTAGGTGGGGGGTGACAAGCAGAGGTGAGGGTTTGGATGTGTGGTTTGAAGGACAGATTTTGGGGTCAAAGATTATCCAAGGCAGCGGAACTGTGGTGCTGGTGAGAGAGTGTAGCCATTAACAGTGATAGAGAGATCGGGTGGAGAGATGGAGTGGGCGGTGGGAAGATAATGAATTCAGTTTTCTCCATGTTTAGTTTTTGGAGACTGGGAAGAAGAAGGAGGGAAAAAGGAGGGGCAGGCGTCAGGGATCGGGGAGAAGAGAGGCGTCATCTGGGCCGGAGATGTGAGTTGGGTGTCATCTGCATACAGGTGGTATTGAAAGCCGTTTTGAAGCTATGAGCTGACCCCGACCAAGAGTGTAGATAGAGAAAGAGTAGTGGGCCCAGGACTGACCCTTGGGGGACACCGACAGAGAGGAGGGCGAGAGGGGGGAGGGGGAGCGAGAATGGAGATGCTGAAAGTACGATCAGGGGAGGTTCGAGGAGATCCAGGAAAAAAGCCCAAATCCGTGATGCCGAGGGGGGAGAGGATGTGTTGCAGGAGGGAATGGTCTACAGTGTCAAAGGCAGAGGAAAGGTCAGGAGGGAAGCACCGAGTAGTGCCGTGAGGCTTTGGCAGTTGCTAGGTCGTTGGTGACTTTGGTTAGGGCGGTTTCAGTAGAGTGATGGGGGCGGAAGCCCCAAATTTGGGGCGGGTCAAGGAGAGAGTTGGGGAGAGATGGGAGGAAGTGAATGAGACGTGTTGCTCAAGGAGTTTAGAGGCGAATGGAAGCAGGGGAGATGGGGCGATAGTTGGACAGTGAGGAGGGGTCATGAGATGGTTTTTTTTAGGATGGGGGTGATGGTCGCATGTTTAAATGAGGAAGGGAAGATTGCCAGAGGTTAATGATTTGATTTTAAGAGATGAGTGAGGGCTGGGGTGATAACAGCACTAAGGTTAGGGATGAGGTGAGATGGGAGTGGGGTCAAGACACAGGTGGTGAGGTTCGATTTGGACAGTAGAGGAGAGCTTGTTAGGAGTGACCCGGGGAGAAGCGAATTAGAGGGGAAAAGTCATTGGGAGGTACAGAGGTGGGCTGTGGGGAAAACCGCAGGAATAGAGGTAGGTCTGAGGGAACTGTGGGGTGAAAACTTTGTCTGATGAGATTGATTTTATTAAGGAAGTGTGTGGCGAAGTCATCTGCTGAGAGGAGAGATGGGGAGGGGTGCTGGTGGACGCAGGAGAGAGTTGAAGGTGTTAAAAAGTTGTCTGGGGTTGTGGGACAGGGAGGATATGAGTGGTGAAATAGTCTTGTTTGGCTGAGGTAAGGGGCGGATTTAAATGTGTGCAGTGATTTTTTTATATGAGGTGAAGTCAGTGGTGGAGCGGGTTTTCTTTCAGCGGCGTTCGGCAACTCTGGAAGCTCGCCTCAGCTGTTTGGTGGAGTCTGTGTGCCAGGGTTGTCTGTTCATTTTGCGGGTTCTGTTGTGTGTGAGAGGGGCGACAGCATCGAGAATGGAAGTGATTGTGTTTGTTGTAGAATGTGGGGGCTGCGTCTGGATCAGCAGTGGGATATGGTAGAGTAGGGGAGCAAGAGAGTCAGAGAGAGTGCAAGGGTTGGGTTTTTGTAGGTTCCTGCGTGGGTGTGCTAGATTTGGTACAGGAGGGGGCAGGGGGGATTGGTGATAGAGGAGAAGGTGGCCAGGATTGTGGCAGAGATGTGGAGAGGAGGAGTTGAGAGGTTAGATAGGGGGCAGTGGGGGGAAGATAAAGGGTCCGTGTGTGTCCGTCTGTGTGAGTGGCTCCAGAGGTCCACTGGGAAGCCAAAGGAAGAGGAGAGTGACAGGAGTTTGTAGTAGTGGAGTGGGGTAATCGATTTGAAGTTAAAATCTCCCATGATATTAGTGGGGATGTCGGTGGCAAGGAAGTGGAGGACCAGGAAGAAAGGGGTCAAAAAAGGTGGTGGCAGGGCCCGGGACGATAATAACAGCCATTTGGGGGGTTGGAGGGGGAGTAGATGCGGACAGAATGCACCTCAAAGGAGGGAAGGGTGAGGGAAGGTACTGGTGGAATAAGAGAAAAGGAACAGGTATCTGACAGAAGAAGGCCGACACCTCCGCCATGTTTACTGCCCGGGCGGGGGGCACCAAGCAAAGCAACAAGGTAACCTGACTATTTTAACTGCCTTTTGTCTGTAATCCATAATTGTATTTGCACCTCTCTCTTACCCCTCACGGGTGAGGGGAATCTGCCAAAATCCCCAGCTCAGATCCATGATGTTCAGGTACTTGGCCCCGGCCAACTGATCGAGCAGGTCATCGATGCGTGGCATTGGGTACCTCGGTGACCGTGACAGCGTTGAGCCCCTGTAGTCCACGCAGAACCGGTCCGATCCTTCTTGGGGACGAGGACTACAGGCAGGCCCAGGCACTGTTGGACGCCTGGATGATCCCAGCTTCAGCATCTCTCAATCTCCTCATGCATGTGCTGCTGCACTTCGGGGAGATCCGATATGCTGAACGCCGGATTGGGGGTGACCCCCGGTTTTCCCGTGTTTGGACGGCTGACTCCGTCCTTCCAGGAAACGTTAGTGAAAAGGCCCGGAAGGGGTGGAGAGTTGCCAACAGCGGGGACCTTTGGGTCCCCAGGAGCTGTCCACAAATCTCCACATCCACTATGGATCCACCTGCCCTGACGGGGTAAGCATATCCAAGAGGTTCTCCGTCTCACCTACCTCGGGTAGGTTGCACACAGGAAGGACACATGCCTCCCGCTCATGATGCGCCTTCATCATGTTCACGTGGAAGGCCTTCCGCCTTCCCCGGTCGTGGTCCAGGGTGACCAGGTACGTGACTGCGTTGAGTTGCTGGTGCATGACATATGGGCCTTCCCAGGCTTCCTGAAGCTTGTCTTGTGGTACGGGGACCAGGACCCACACTTTCTGACCCACCTGGTAGGTCCTCTCACAAGCATTCTGGTCGTACCACTGCTTCTGGTCTGCCTTGGCCCGTCGCATATTCTCGTGCACTAGCTGTGTCAAGGCCTGCATTTTGTCACGGAAGCGCACAACATACTCAATGACCGACACCTCTGGGGTTGCTAAGTCTCCTTCCCAGGCCTCCTTCACCAGAGCCAGGGGCCTCCGTACACGTCGCCCATACAGGAGCTCGAAGGGAGCGAACCCCGTTGAGGCCTGTGAAACTTCCCGGTAGGCGAATAGTAGGTGTGGGAGGTACCACTCCCAGTCGCGCCCGTGGGTGTCGATCAACATCTTAAGCATCTGCTTAAGGGTGCCATTGAACCGTTCACACAGGTCATTAGTCTGTGGGTGGTATGGGCTGGCCACCAGATGTTGGGCACCGTATCAGCTTACACAAGGACTCCATTAACTGCGACATGAACTGGGTCCCCCGGTCAGTGACCATTTCCTGGGGAAAGCCCACTCAAGAAAAAATCTCCAGTAAGACGGTGGCCACCTTGTGGGCCCGAATGGACGACAAGGCTACCGCTTCCGGGTACCGAGTGGCATAGTCTACTACCGTCAGTACGAAGCGTTTCCCGGAGCTGCTGGGAATGGACAGCGGTTCAATTAAATCCACAGCCACCCTCCTGAAAGGCTCGTCTATGATAGGCAGAGGTATCAGGGGAGCTTTGGGCCTCGGCCCCGCCTTCCCCACCCTCTAACAGGTATCGCACGAACGGCAGTAGGCAGCCACATCAGTTCCCATCTTTGGCCAGTAGAAATGCTGGGCCAGCCTTTCCTTGGTCTTGGTGATTCCTAGGTGTCCGGCCATCGGAATCTCGTGCACAACCCGCAACAACTCTGCCCTGAACGGGTGGGTACCCCCAACCGTCGGTCCCCTGGGAAACGCCTCCGGTGAACCCGGTCGGACCCACGTGGTTACAGCCGTCCTTGGTCCCAGACCACCCGCGCGGTGTCTGAGTCCAAGGGGGGCTGTGCTGCCGCCTGGAGAGCTTTCAGGCTGTCGTCAGCCGCTAATGCTGCCTGAAACTCTCTACTAGACGTGGCCAGAATGGATGAGACTGAAACGTCATCTGTCGGTTCCACGGGACCTATCTCCTGGCCCTCACCTACCCTGGCACTTACCTGATCCGATGGGAGGATACCGTCGGGCCCCTGAGTGGCCTCCTGGCTCCTGGCCCTCCCACTGCACGTGACTGCGGCCACGACCTCTGCAACCACGTGGTGGGTCTCCCTCCCACTCGGAGTCTATATAAGTCGCCAGTCTGCTCGGTCTAACCTGGCCCTCCGACATCCTGTTTGTGGGGAGACCCTGCTCAGTGGCCTTTCCTGGGCCCTGCCTCACCTGCATGTCCCCCATTTGCAGCTGTCTGCCCCCTGTCTACCTGGCAGTGGGAGGACCCTGCCCTGTGGCCTTTCCTGGAGCCCTGCCTCCCTGCATGTTCCCCCACGCAGCGTCTGCCCCTGTCTGCCCTGGCTCTGGGGAGACCCTGGCCCTGGGCCTTTCCTGGGAGCCCTGCCTCACCTGCATGCTCCCCACCACAGCTGTCTGCCCCCCTGTTTGTCCCCTCTGATGCCACACCAGAGGACAACAAATCCCAGCAGGCTTGCTGGACAACCCTGCTGCCCTATTGCAACCTGCTGACCTTATCTCCTCTCCACAGGATGGAGAGGAACACACCATATCACCCACCCCCATACTCCCCACAGTATGAATGTTAACAACATTGTCCACAGTATTAACATGGTTGGATGACACATCACATTTGGGTGGGACAGACCTTGGGGTTCAGGGGCCAAAAAACCCGGGCAAACCAGCCCCCCCAATTTCTGTCCTAACAACACAACTAGCGGGGGAAAATGTTGGAAGATCCCCCCACCTCCCGCAATCCCTGCCCGGCACCGCCGTCCAAATACACCTTGGCAACTGGCAGAGCCGGCACAACGCCTCCAATTCCGGAGACAGCGTGGGTCTTCCCGGGGACCATTTTCCTTTGGGGACACCACTCAGGCCGCACCACAGTCATCTCCGCGCCGGTGTCCAAGAGTCCCCTGGCCACAGACCGGCCTACGGTGACTGGTGGTTTTATCAAGGGGCCTTCCCCCACCCCCACCCACACACAAAACATTGGGGGGGCTTGAAAAAGAGGACAGGGACGGGCCCTCTGGCACTGGGGACCTGCGGCCTTGAAATGTCCCGGCTGTTTGCAAAGGTGACAGAGTCGGGGTTCCCCCACAGATGTGGAAAAGTGGGCTGGGGGCCCCCTGTGTTTAGGGGTAGGGACAACTGGCCCTGCGGGCATCTTACCCCCTCTCCAGCTGTGTGCTTCCTGGCCTCCGGTGCCCGATTGTTGGCATATTCATCCATGAGGTTTGCTGTGGCGGTGGCCCCCTCTGGTTTCCGGTCACGAAGGTGCTGCTGGAGGTCCTCTGGGCAGTTCCACAAAAACTGCTCCGTGGCGATGAGCTCCTGTAGCTGCTGGACGGTGGTGATCTTTAACCCCGAGGTCCACTGGTCAAATGCTCTCTGGAGGGCCCGCATGTGGTCGGCCCAGTTGTCTGTAGGACCCCGCTGCAAACTGCGGAGCTTCTTCCTGTACAAACTAGGAGTGAGTTGTACTGCCTGGGTCAACGCCTGCTTGACTTCCTCGTTTGGTCAGGGTGGCATCGCTGGACAGGTCCCCGAAAATCTCCAAGCTTTTTCCTCTGAGACGAGGAGTTAAAAACCGGACCCACTGGTCCTAGGCACATTTTGGTGCATGGCGGGCAAATTTTTTCAAATGCCAGCATGAAGGTGTCCAGGGCTCACCTTTATTCAGCATGGGAAAGTCCTCCGCCCTTAACTTTGGGACCTGGGTCTCAGGAGGCTCTTGACTGGCTGGGGTGGACTTGGCCTATTCCAGCTGTAGCACCTGTAATTGGTGGTCACGGTCCCGCTGACGTTCCTCGGCCCGCTCCCGACATTCGGCAGCTGCCGCCTCTAGCCTCTCGTGACATTCTGCAGCTGTCGCCTCTATCCGCTCGCGACGTTCTGCAGCTTCCGCCCCTATCCACTCGCGACGTTCTGCAACTGCTAGGAGGGCCTTGTAGGCGTCGAGGTCTCCAGCCTCAAGCTTAGCCAGGGCAGCTTGCAGGAGAATAGCCGAAGGTGAGCTGCCCACTGCGCCATCGACCTGTGACTGGCTCCTTGAGGAGCCCGAGCTGGACTCCCCCTCGCCTTCATAGTCCACAGCCTGGTCTGGGCCGAGGACCTCCTGGCTAACTTCACCGACTGTTTCCTCCAGGCCTACAGCTTTGCCCTTGCCACGACCAGCCATTCTTGCAACACTGGATTACTTGACACAAAAACTGCAACCTGAATGCACCCAAAACCTTATATTTGCACTATGACTTGTCTAGTGCTGAGTTAATCTTAAGACCCCAGCAGCAAAACCCACTGCTGGTAGTCCTTAGTGTTTGGGAGTACAGAACGCGCACTCACAAACACTATTGTCTTGATCCCACCGCTGCCACCAATATGTCAGGAAAACAGCCTAGTCCGCCGGCCCACTCCTGGGTCGACGGCCTGACTTGGGGTGTATCTCGACGTTGCGCTGTCCCCTAGGGGTGCACAAGGTCAGCCAGACACGGTTCCACTGTTAACCCCTGTCCACACGGGCCCAGGGAGACAAACAAGCTGCCACCAGTTCTCTCGTTTGGTTATAAGACCGGTCCTTTACCGACTTATAACAGGGCCAGGAACCAACCCTTGGGGTAGCTATATATTATAGACCGAGTGTAAGAAATTCCCTGTATCATATACATATATATAGTCATATAAATATCATAAATAAAATATTTTTAATCTATACAAACAAAACCCCACGGGTTTATTAAAAGGTTTGGGCAATGTCCAATGGTTGTTTAAAAAAATTAATTTTAATGGAAATTAATGGAATAAAAAATTTAATTAAAGGCAGAAAAACATGGTCAAACATCTCCCCTGCAGTTCAAAACAACATCAAAATTTTTTGGGGAAAAAGGTTATTTGAGTGCCGGACCTGGCATGGTTGTTTTTCCCAAAAAGGGCTGTTCTGGTTATTTTTTTAAGAAACCCGCCCATCTCCGGATTCCCACCCAAACCATCCCCAGGTTTTAGGATTCCGAGAAAAACTTCATTGAAGCGAGTCTTTGGGGGGAAATGCCCTTGTTTGATGCCCGTGGTTTTTAAAAGGAGAATTGAGATTGGTTTCCAGGTGTTAAGGAACAGTGTTTTTTAAAAATACATCCTTTACAACCAAGTAACCAAAAGCATCTCCTTTTAAAACGCACAGTACCAACTTTTTGGCGATGCTAAGGCCAAGCACACGGGCACTCCTTTCAGCGAAAAGGGTACGAGTCAATTGGCCCCAATCAGCCCAAATTGGACAGTTATGAAATTGGGAAAAACGGCCTGGTTCCCGAAGGAGTCCTTCCGGGTTCCGCTGCGCGAATTCGGAAGGTTAAGTCAAATTTGGCGGTTTAACAACAAAGAAAGCAATTGGGATCCCTTCCTGCCATTAGGTATTCAACGGTTTTCAAGGCCGGAGGTTTTTGTGCAAAAGTTGGGAATATTTTTTGCATTGTGGGGCCTTGGAAACCTTAAAAATTTAAAATTTGGGGGAAATTAGCCCGGAGGGGAATTGAGGCGGGTTCTGACCCAAAAAGGGCAAAGTTCTAGCAATTTTGGTGTAAAAACCTAATAAAGTTCCGGGGAATTAAATTTACCCGTTATATTTTACAAACACCCTCTTGGATAATTCCTAAAGTTTAGGGGGGGGGGGCAAAAATGAACACACGTTTTTTTAAAAAAATATTATATTTTTTTTTTTATTTTTTAAAGTTGGAGTATCGGGGCTTTCCCCAAAACCCTTCCCTTTCTGTTTACAATGCTATGGCTTCTGGCAGAGCAGATCCTTTTGTTCTTTAAATTAGCACCTGAATGAGATGTGTGGTCTTCCAGGATGTTCCCATGAGAAACCAGTTTTTTTTCCCACAAGTGAAATACCTCCTATTTACATATCGAAGTATACCATATCATATGTCTTCCAATATGTAAAAATCTGTATTTCTTACAGATCCCCACCTAGAGGGCGAATGACTCTTAGGCCTCGTTCACACGGCTTATTTCGCCTCATATTTGCCGACAGATTGACGATCGTCAATCCGTCGGCAAATCAGTCCGAAATAAGTCACAGCCTATTTTCTATTGATTTCAATAGAAAATACGGCTCGTCGTTCACACGACGCATAATTCCGTTCCGGATTGCCGCCGCGGGATTGACGACGGCAATCCGGACAGAAAAAACAATTCACATGTCAATTATTTACGGACGGATTCACCACCTACAATGATTGGAGATGCTGAATCCGTCGGGAAATCAGTTACAAATACGTGCCACACTTAGTGACACTTATTTGCAACTGATTTTCAACTGATTTCAGAACGTATTTATGATCGGCAATCCGTTGTAAATATGTTCTGAAATAAGCCGTGTGAACGAGGCCTTAAAGGAAAGAGCCCTCTAAACTAATTTAAAATATATGGTGACACATTAGCCATGGGGATGTGTGTAACTTGAGGGGGCGGTGCTGTTACCTTTCAGTTGGACATTAGATTTGCTGAGACAAATTTGAGCTGACAACCATCAATAATATCATGTTCTGTGAAGTTAAATTTGCACCTATTACTATATTCACAGACATCTCTCTCCTGATAACTCCTTTAGCCACGTTATTTAGACCTCACACCACACACACAAGTTTTTCTTTTATTTGATGCAAACACACCGAAGTTCATATCTGCTTTTCAATTTCTTAGTGATTCTTTCCATGCTGCAGGCTCCTGCTGTAGTCTGTGGGCTCTCAGATGTCTGTGGCTCCTTTGCTGGTTCTGAGACTGTAGTCCTCCTCTGTCATCTGCTTGGATTCTGTGCTCATTCTTCCAATATATGCCTCCAACACCATGTAATTGGATACACAGTCTTTATTCCATAACAGAAAACAATATTTCAGGACAGTTTGTTGCCCACTCATGAGCTGCTGCTGCAAAAGTCACTTTTCACATCATAGCAAAAATGTAAATACATTCACATAAAACACAAAGTTGGTGTGATAGATCACTAGTTACCAGTGGCTTCAGGAACTAAGATTTTTACTAACCCAAAATTAGGGTATTATTACCTCCAGCCAATTACTAGGGTTGGCAATTTCACCTATGTCTCAGCAAGTTTAACTATAAGGACACAAACAACTTTTAAAAAAAACAGTATTGCTTTCTGTAAAGACCATGTGTAATTTAAAACTCAAAAAGTGTGTGAGACCTGGATGCATTGTATAATACCATGTGTCATGCGCGAGGTAGATGGAAGGGAGGGGGAGAAAAAAAAAAAAACACATGTGTGAACTCTGATGCTTCCATAGTCATATATTCAACTGTGCTATATCCACTTGACCGTACTTAATCACATATATCATGTTTCTTCAAAAATTATTATATAGGGAATCAGCAAGATCAAGTAAATGCCGAAAATGAAAAGCCTTCATTTAGGCCTTAGGTTTCAATGTATTGAGTCTGTATATCCATCTTGCCTCTTCCTGCAACAAAACTACATCCAGATCGCCCTTTCTTTCCCCTAGCTTTTTCACACAGATGCCCCAAAATTTTAGCACCTCTATTTCGCCATTATGTACTTCCAAAATGTGTCTTGCTAGGGGAGTGTCACCTCTAGTTTTAATAGTACTCAGATGTTTCGAGATCTGACGACGAAACTCCTGTATGGTTTTTCCCACATAGATCTTGGGGCAGGTACACATAGCCCCATAAATCACCCCTCTGGTTTTACAATTAATGAATTGTCTTATCTCAAATCTTCTCTTATCAATGGGATTAACACAATCTTTAGTTTTCCATATGAATGGACAAAATGAACAGTTGCCACAGGGATATGAGCCTACCACCGGGGACTGTAACCATGTTCACACGTGTTTTTTTTTGTGTTGTTTTTTTTTCCCCCTCCCTTCCATCTCCCTCCCTTCCATTTTCATGTATGATAGATAGCATAAATGCTTCTTTAGGGATTTCCACGTAGTGTATTGCCCTTTTTGCCCT
Organism: Phyllomedusa bahiana; assembly: GCA_025379985.1. Classification (NCBI taxonomy): domain Eukaryota; kingdom Metazoa; phylum Chordata; class Amphibia; order Anura; family Hylidae; genus Phyllomedusa; species Phyllomedusa bahiana. Next base: position 40,889 of record JAODAL010022081.1, on the reverse strand, counting down.
TTTCGCAGTAATGTGCCGCTGGCGGCAGTCTGTGTGTGTACATGTATAATTACATGTGTGCTGCAGCCCTGCCAGTGGCACCCAGGTTTGCATACGTTTTTTCAGAGATGTTTTTGTGTGCAGAAACATATGTTATACTTGGTGTACATTGATTTTAACCTATATGGGAAGGAAGGGGTAATTCCATTTTGGGTTTCTGTCCCCGCCCACTCTCACAGGCTGTCATAAGAAGGGCAGCTTGCAGGTTGGGTGTTTTTTATTTTTTCTCTCTGAATAATGGAGGTCGGTTGACCCGGTGGGAGGCCTGATTGGCTCGATTGAGAGGTAAAGATAGCATAGGATAGGACTGGCCCGATTTTGAGATCACGTTGAAAGTCGTGGGCAGCTTAAACATCTTTTGATCAAAATAGTGGAACCGAGAGTCTCAACGTTTTTTCATGTATGATAGATAGCATAAATGCGTCTTTAGGGATTTCCACGTGGTGTATTCCCCTAGCAAGACACATTTTGGAAGTACATAATGGCGAAATAGAGGTGCTAAAATTTTGGGGCATCTGTGTGAAAAAGCTAGGGGAAAGAAAGGGCGATCTGGATGTAGTTTTGTTGCAGGAAGAGGCAAGATGGATATACAGACTCAATACATTGAAACCTAAAGGCCTAAATGAAGGCTTTTCATTTTCGGCATTTATTTGATCTTGCTGATTCCCTATATAATAATTTTTGAAGAAACATGATATATGTGACTAAGTACGGTCAAGTGGATATAGCACAGTTGAATATATGACTATGGAAGCATCAGAGTTCACACGTGTTTTTTTTTGTTTTGTTTTTTTTTCCCCCTCCCTTCCATCTCCCTCAGGCCCCCCCGCATCCCCCTTCCCCCCACCCCTGCCTCTACGTTTTTCCCCATTTCCCTGGGTCTTGTTAGGATGATAGGTATTCATCATGTGAGGCCCCGGTTTCTATTTAACGAATTAGGGATGCATGTATATTGCTTTTGCAAGGGATGTGCGCTCGCATTGTTGTGGCGAGCTGCGGCCCGGGAGTGGATTGGTACCTATTCATGTATGTACTCATCTATGTATAGATTTATTGTTTCTGCTTGCAACGCTGATTTAGTGCGAAGTGGATGCAACTGGATGCAATGGCGGTTGAAGATACTGATATATTTTGCATGCTCCCATATTTTTGCATGCTCCCATTGTGACGTAGTGAATTAGGTGGCTAGCTGTGAGCCGTAAGAGAGAATCTTCAATGGGGAAGTTGTGAGGTCAAACTGTTCTAGCCATAGAGCCTACAGCATTATTAAAATGAATATGAATATTACATGTAAAAGACAAGTGGTTTATGAAAATAGTCTTGAGACAATACTATACAGTACAATGGAACATGTATTTAATGGGGCCTGCAGCTCTATTAAAATGAATATGCATATTAGATATATAGGAGAAGTGCTTTATGGGAAGATAATATGACAATAGTCTACTGTACAATGGAATTTATATTCCCAATGAATATGCATATTAGACATTGAAGAGAAGGGGCTGATGGGAGTTGATAAAGTTGGTAGTGTGCTGTATAATGTGACACCTATTCTGCTCAGTTCATTCTAGGTGAGCCACGCAGTTGCAATAATATGAGAGAAGTGAGACAGAAGCCCATCACAGTCAGGGCTGAGGTGTCTGCTGGTGCAGTGCGTTGGCGCGGGCAGTACAGTAAGATGGGGCGAAAGCCCATTATGGAGATGGTGAATTTGTCTAAAGTTTGTTGGCTCATGAGAGCATGGTGGCAATTTTAGCAGGACATGTTATGACTGTGCGTGCAGGAGAGCGGAAGGGGGAGTGGGTTTTATGTGGATTCTCTGATGGCTAATTGGTGAGCACCTGAATGGGGTGTTTACCTAACATGATATAAAAGGAAGTGAGCTCAGACCACATGTGATCGGACCTCTAAGCCTTGATGAAGCCAGGTTAGCTGGCGAAACATGTCGGCGAGGTCAGATATGACGTTTTAAATTGTGATTTCTCACCTCTGTCTACAAGTGTCACCTGCTGGAGGGGTGTCACAAGGGGGCCTTATTTGTTCTGTGTCCATGAGTTTAGGGACAACTGCCCAAGTAGTAGGCTTGGGATCCCTTACTGGAGCTAGTACTTTGCTATAGATATAAGGCTCTCCTGTTAATAGGTGGTGCTCCACCAGACTTGATAGTAGAAAGGGAGTTGTTCCCTCTTTCAGAAGCAAAAAGGGTTAAATGATGAGGTGAGAGATCAGGTTTTTAAATAGTGAGTATTGAGGTTAAGAGTTATATATATAATAAAAGTTACGTTTTAGTGTTTAACAGATAGAGAACTGATAGAGTTTAAGTTTGCCTACGGCAAAATAGTAAATATAGTGTTCACACAGGAAGACGCCTTGTCTCCTCCTTTAACACCAGTTACAGCTTTTACACCTTCACATGATAATGGCAGCTATTTTCTTTGAGTTTCCTGTTTCTCATTTTGGGCCTGAACCACATGATATGGGACCCAGTGGGAATGCTTCCGGTGGCCATTTTGACCTTCTCTAAATCCCCACCTTGTGAAAGAATTTACTCTCTCTCTTTCTTTCATTTCTGGTCCATCCTGCTGTGGTTCTAAGTCCTTATATCTACTCTTTAAACAGAATCTAGAAATATGGCCTGTTCTGTGACATGAAAAGCAAACTTTCAAATGCCTTTCTTTATGTCCTGGGCAGAACTTTGCCATGTGACCCCATTGTCCACATGCAAAGCATTTCACATTATTGTCTTTCCTCTGTTCCCTCAGAGAAAATGGACAATATTTGGCTATATGCCCCAGACGAGCACATGAAAAACATTTGACCGATTTGCATTTCATTTGAGGTGCTGAAGCCATAACTGTGTTTTTAGCACACTTTGGTGGACAAATGGCGCTGCACTGCTCTATATTTGGTATGTTTGCAACCACTTTTGAAACATTCTTCTTAACAAACTCAACCTCATCCTCTATGGAGGATGCAGTATGTCCAGCCACATGGCTTTCTGCTGCCTTCAGCCTGTCCTGAAGCTGCTCACCGTCCCTCGTCAACAATTTGGTCTCTCCCAGTGCTAATTGGTTGCTAACTGACAAAGAAACCATGTTTTTAGCAGACATTTTAAAGCTTCCCAGCTCCTTATTCAAAACATGTATCTGCTCCTCTAGCCTCTCTTTCTGCTCCAGCAGGTCTCTATACAACACATCAAGGCATTCTACTTTGTTGTGTAAAATCTCGTTTTGTGCTTTCAGTTTTCCATAACGCTCTGCTATGAAGCAGACAGAAAAAAGTAAAGCACATTTACCTTCAGACTTTGACAACGTTTTTGATGCAATAGCCTGAGATACAAAATTCTTAACCTGTAACCATGGATCGTTAGATCCCTCCATCATAGTTACAAGCTTATTCGTATCCTTTACTTTAGCAATCTTTTTAAAGAAGCACTCCATATTGAATCTTACACAACAACAAATACCCCAAAATCAAAGTAACACACTATACAATATCTACACAAACAAATGTACCCCACAATTGCACTCATAACCTCCTACCTGGCTCGCCATGTTGTAAGAAATTCCCTGTATCATATACATATATATATTCATATAAATATCATAAATAAATATGTATCTATACAAACATATACTGTATATATACAATCACCCTCTTACTGGGTTAGATTCGAAAGGTTAGGTGCAATAAATGAAAGACGCAAATGTAAGCGTATAAAAACATATATTGTATAGTATATGAAATTGATTTATGGTTATTAAAGAGTATGGAGATTTACAGGAACAAAAGAAAGGAAACAAATGTTACATAAACACTATACAACCAATTACCAAAGATAGTTACAAATCATACAAATCATATAACCAAAATACAAGGTTATATTACCATACTATGCCTTCACCCACTAAGTTCATATGCCGTCCTCTCCATATGCCCAAGTCTGCTGGCTTCTTCCCAAGAGTCCTCCTCAAGAGAGTGCCCCCTCAAGAGAGTGCCTCCCTCAGTCATCTAACTCTGGATATTTATGTCATTTTTTCCTTCTGATCCCAACTTTCCCACCATCAAGAGGAAACAATCTCTCTCCTCTGATCAGTTTTGGGGCAATAAACACCTCTATGATCATTGTGTGTTCATCCTGACATCTCTCCTGTGATCAATCCTGGGGCAACAAACACCTCTATGTTTATTGTGTCCATCCTTCCCCCCTGTGGGCAAACTATACAGCAGACACATGCAAATGAGGAATGGGCACTCTTCATCAATAAACCCTCCTGATTACATCCTGATTTCCTGGGAAAAACTTGTTCAAAAGACAGTAAACCTTCTGTGTACATCCTGCATCAGCCAGTGTTTACAATGTAATGGCATCCTGGCAGAGGATATGTTATATGTTAAATTAGCACCTGAAAAGAGATCTGCAGCCTTCCAAGATCTTCTCCCATGAGAGACCAATATACAGTATATTCCCACAAGTGAAATACTTATCAAAGTGTTCCATATCATATGTCTTTAAAAAAATCTGTATTTCTTACACGAGCACTAGGCGTGTGAGGCCGATGATCAAGACAGACTAACTCAAATTAAAGTTTATAGATTTAATTAGCCTTGGAGGGCACACTAGACAAATATATACAAAAGGATAATAATATACAGGTAAGAGTCAGAGGTGCACATACAAGTATGGGTTACAGACAAAAGGCAGTTAAAATGGGTCAAGTTACCTTTGGTTTGCGGCCCACATGGGGGGCGTATGTGGCCTGGCTTCTGCGTGTGGATGTTCCTGGGCTCCTGCTTATATCTGTGAGGGGACAGCCCACGAGGCAGCCCCCTACACGCCCCTGGGATGGTCTATGAACTCCTCCCACTCTGGCCATGCAATTTCTGACAGAAACACAAAAATGGACTATAACACGGCGGGGCATTGGCACAGAACCGAGCCGGTAGCACCATCAGAACCGTCTGGACCTACCCTACGCACGGGTACCAGACATCCCTATCTTATGGACTCCTTGGGTCCAGTTCTGGATATCTCGGTCCCCCTGCACCACAGAAATCCGGGAGTGGTGGTTATGTGTGTGGGGAGTTCTATATTTTGAGATATGAACTCGCCATGGACCAGTTATGAGCGGATCGCCTATAAATCTATATGAAATATCGGAGACGTGGCGGCTAGGTTGGATTAATTGAAGTCTTTGAAGCTTGGGAGTTTGAGGCAGCATATGTCTTGGGGCTAATTAATGGAAATGAGGGTTCTTTTGAGGTGTCCACGTGTCCTGCTGTGCGAACATCCTATGGAGAGCATTTACAATGGGTCTTGGCAGTGTTGATTAACATGTAAATTGAGCTTCCTGGAGGCTGGGGGTCATCTGTGAGATCTGACTAGATACGAAATTGGGGATGAAGTCAATTTTTTGAGTGAATTCTTCCTCACAAGGGGTGTTCGCACTGCCGGCTGAGAACAGGAAGCTGCTGCCATGTGTCCTTTCCTTAACCACCCTGTATCCTGAATAAGACAGCTGCAATGCATATAGGTAAGTGTGTGTGTGGATGGATGTGACTGTATATATGTGTATCTGTAGAGTGTGTATTAATATATATCTGTGTGTGTGTATGTAGATGTGTGATGCTTGTATGTATGTATGTATTATCTACATAAGTGACCAGTACTCAGTGTAGGGTAGAGGGTGATGCTCCCACAGCCCCCCAAAAAAATCTATATAAACAATCAAAGAATTGCAGTCCAATAATAATATCAGAAATATCAGTACGTGTGCGGGATGTGAGTGGCTGGCGTGTGCGGGATGTGAGCGGCGTGTGAGTGACTGGCGTGTGCGGGATGTGAGCGGCATGTGAGTGACTGGCGTGTGCGGGATGTGGCCGACGTGTCAGTGGCTGGCGCGTGCGGGATGTGTGCGGCGTGTGAGTGGCTGGCGTGTGTGTGGCTGGTTTGTGCGGGATGTGGCCGACGTGTGAGTGGCTGGCATGTGCGGGATGTGAGCGGCGTGTGAGTGGCTGGCATGTGCGTGGCTGGCGTGTGCGGGATGTAGCCGCCGTGTGAGTGGCTGCCGTGTGCGTGGCTGGCATGTGTGGGATGTGGCCGACGTGTGAGTGGCTGTCGTGTGCAGGATGTTACCAGCATGTGAGTGGCTGGCGTGTGCGGGATGTGGCTGAAGTGTGAGTGGCTGGCGTGTGCGGGAAGTGAGCGGTGTGTGAGTGGCTGGCCCGTGCGTGGCTGGCGTGGGCGGGATGCGGCCGACGTGTGCGTGGCTGTCGTGTGCGTGGCTGGCATGTGTGGTATGTGGCCGACGTGTGAGTGGCTGGCGTGTGCAGGATGTTACCCGCATGTGAGTGGCTGGCGTGTGCGGGATGTGACTGACGTGTGAGTGGCTGGCGTGTGTGGGATGTGTTCTGTCATTCTTGACGGAACACATGATAAGTTAATTTTTTTTTTTTGGGATGGGGGGGGCCCGATTGTAAAGTTTGCTATGGGGCCCTGCCATTTCTAGTTACGCCCCTGGCCAAACCTTTTTTTACTTTTCTGTCCATGGAGCTGTGTGAGGGTTTTATATTTGCAGAATAAGTTTACGACTAAAAAGCAGCACTGGCACTACTCTTTACCAGTCCCCATACAATATCTGCCTCCAAGTTTTGCCCTGGTCATGTACCTCACTACTTTCTAAAATAAACAACACTATCAGCACAAGCAAGAGAGTAAAAGTGGCGCAGAGAGACCTCTAATCACAGGGTCAGGGACAGGTGTGCATTCACTTTTAGAAACAGGGACAAGCATACACTACCACTACACAAGCATCAATATAACCTACAAAACCGCCATATAGAGATCATTGAGTGGTTAGGTACAAGCTTGGGTCATCATCATACCACAGTGAATACAACACCGATCCAACACAGAAGCAAAATAACCACTGACATCCAGAGACTCACCAGAAACATCTTCTCTGATGTGTTGTTCTTTTCTCTCATGAGTCATTCTCTTCTCTAATGGGAGTCGTTCTCTTTCCCTTTTCTTCTTCATCTGACTCAAAGCGGCCATGACTGCAGCATTAACCAAACAAACATCTTAGACTTCTCGCTTTTCCAGCACCTCCTTACCAATTCCTACCTCTGTACAAACTCCAATTCACAGCACCTAAAATGGTAATAATCACCCCCTTGTGATTCTATCAGTATGAGTATCCCATGATAGCCATAGGAGTTCCCATTTGTGCACCTACCTTTAGTCTTGTCTTGTGCCTCCATAGAATAGATAGGCACAACCCAAAAGAGTTAGGCAGATAGATGGAGCCCCTTTATGTACCCCAATTAGGCTAGTATGTATATAGGTCCTCCATTAAGTAAGTGGATACAGGCCCCCCATTAGGTATAAATGTATAAAGGCCTTACAGAAGTGGTAGGTAGGTATATAGGCACCCAAGTAAAGGGGTTTTCTCACAAAAATAAATAGCTTTTAACATGTAGGGAAAAGTAAACAAATAAACAAAGACTATTGCCAAATACATTGCAGTTTTGATTTAGCTATTGTGGCAGATTGACCTCAGGTGGTTGCATGTTTCACTGTAACAGGAATAGCTAGGACTAGCAGAGCCCATATGCCAATCATTGCTATAGAACCACCCACAGCCTAACCAGGATGTGTGGGTCTGAAGCTGCCTATGGCTTTGTGAAACAGCATGGTGAAACCACCCCTTTAAGTAGGTAGGTGGTAATATTGCCCCCCCATTAAGTAGGTAGCGAATAATCCTTCCTTTAATACCAGGATTCATCAGGGTAAAATCCAGCTAGAGATAAATAAAGCTTATATCTGTCAGGGTCCCAGAGGAAAAATATCACCAGATAGATACTCAGTCAAATGATATCCTATGGTCAACTACCAATGGTTGTCAGCTTCATAAACCAACTACATATACAGCTATACAACAACCGAGGGTTAATAGTATATTGTTCACGTAGACCACATACATATGTATCATCTTAATGATGTTATATGTGGCTGTCCCAACCCTCTCAGAAAGGAACGATCTTACCCATAGGAGAATAGGTGGCCTCTTCTAGTAAATCCATATCAGCCCCTCTGATCACGAGAGCCAATACCTGTTGTTAAATTCATATGATAGGAAAAGGCCCCAAATTTAAACCCTTCAGGTACTTGAAACCACATCTCCTTTGTTGGGCTAGGCATCACAATAGGTTGTAAATGCTGCCAGATCATCATCATCACATTTAACCACCACAATTTCACCAATGGTCAATTATTTTCAAGACGGACCCGAGCTGCGCTTTTGAAACACGCAGCAGCGATCCCTCATGTGAACTCCGCTCCGTGTTCGGCATAGACAGCAGGGATAATCTCACTGCTAATTGTTATATCCGTCTTGGGGACCGACAGAGCGGACCCCAAGACGGATCTAAAAAGTGCTTGTAACACGGAGTGCAAACTCCGCGTTAACAAGCCCTAAATAAACTTTGAAGAAATCATGGCCAAAGTTTACACAAATAAAAAAGGAATAATGTGAAGGAAAGTACACCACATAGTAATGACCAATCTCTCGGTGAGACTGATGGCTGAACACATCACCATACCGTGTCTGTGAACATGTGGCCCAACGTTCTCCAGTAGTCAATCAAAGACTGCAATAGACATCTAGGTATCATAATATTTTTCTGGAAAAGGAAACATACACAGTTAAATACACACAATGCAAAATACTTTCAACAATAATTAAGGTGTAAAAGGCTATTAAAACATTATTATTATGCAGATATAAGTATAGGGACCAAAAATTTTTGTATGTTCCAATAAGAATTTTTGGGGCAAAATGCCTACATAAATATATAGTATGGGCCACATGTATGAACCTGTTTAGGTCTAAAACTCAACTTTTTAGGTTACTATGGGCAAAAGCGTGAGTTGTAGACCTAAACAGTTTCATACATGTGGCCCTATGTCTTTACAAACCGGGTTATTATATTTAATAGTTTCTAAATACAACAGCCATATTTAACATATATATTACCTTCTCGATTCAGAGTATAAACAACCAATTTGTCCTCTCTCATAGTGCTTTCTGCAGCCTATACGGAGAACCAAAATGAAAGGATTTTAGTGATTAAATTAATATGACTATATCGTTAAAAACACCCACAGGTGTGCTGTACATACCCTTCTATGCCAGTGACAAAGACATTGTGAAGCACCGTCATCAATAGTTTCATTTTTTGTCAGCACACTTCAATATGTGGTAGATCTACCTCCAAAAAGTGACAAAGTGCTATACCTGAGGTAGAAATGTGGTTCAAATGCTAGAATGCGCCTGATTTATGACCTGCTGTAGAGCGGGTTCATAAATCAGGCGCATTCTATACTAATATTATGAGCATGAAATTTGGCATTTAAACACCAAATTTCATACATGCCGCCCTGGTTTCTATTGCACCAATCATGAATGAATTACATTCTCTGCATTGTCTGTCACAAAAATTATTGGAAATCTGTATCTGAAAGCTGTGCGTAAATCCAACGGAAATATGTAAGGAAAAAACGTGACAAAAGAAAACAAATTAAAAATCCTCAGGTTCTTCTGTAAAATACTGTTCAAATACTCCTCGGACAATGAAGTTTTTGAATTGAGAGCATGACGAGTATTTTGTCCTTCGTCTGGACGAAGCGCTGAATCTGCCTCTAGAATTGACATGTGACTTTTCTTTTTCTGTAATGCTGACTTTTTTTTTAGCATCACACTAATTTTCCACTTGAAACAATGGGATTTGGATTTCAGTCAGATTTGAATGATGATTCCAATACTTAATGGCTTATGTGCATTCAGCACCCACAGCGATGTTTTCTGAGCATGGATATTTACATACAGTTGAAACCAGAAGTTTACATACACTATATAAAAAGACACATATGCATGTTTTTCTCACTATCTGACATGAAATCAGAATAAACCTTACCCATTTAGGTCAATTAGGAACCAAAATTATTTATATTTGCCAAATGCCAGAATAATGAGAGAGATAATTTTTCAGGCATTTTTATTACTTTCTGCAAAGTCAAAAGTTTCCATACATTTCATTAGTATTTGCTAGCATTGCCCTTAAACTGTATGACTTGGGTCACTCGTTTTGGATATCCTTCCACAACCTCTCACAATAGTTGGTAGGAATTTGGCCAATTCCTCCTCAGAAATGGTGTAACTGAGCCATGTTTGTAGGTCACTTTACTCACATCTACCTTTTCAGCTTTGCCCATATATTTTCAATAGGATTGAGATCAGGGCTTTGTGATGGCCACTCCAAAACATTGACTTGGTTACCCTTAAAGAGAACCTGTCACATAGTTTTTGCCCCCCTGGCTGAGGACAGAACAAGCTAGTGTCAGACCTGCTGTTTCCAGCGCTGTGTCCCTTATTCTGTAAGATGCTGTAGTTTTCGTGTATTTAATGCTCAAATCTGCAGTTTTCAGCCAGAAGAGTCATTCAAAGAGTCCTTCAGAGTGTCAGTTTTTTTCAAAACCTGGCCAATCGTAGGCTAGCTCCGCCCACCTCAACTGACAAACCTATTACTTTGAATAGGTAGAAACATGTGAATAACTGTCAGTGGGCGGAGCTAGCCTTTGGTGGGTGGAGCTAACACCTGCTCATGAATAAGATTTGAGGGGTAAATGCTCTAAAACTGCTGCATCTTACAGAATAAGGGACACAACCCATATCGACTCAAGCATTAAGGGCGACATGTATAATCATCGCGCGTCGGAATGCTGCGCCTGATTTATGTCGACGCCCGAAGTGCGCTCATACATGCGGTGTAAAGTTCCCAGTGCCTCGCCTGTGTGTGAGGCGCAGTGCGGAACTTAGGCTCAGAAGGAATGCGCCTAACATGGATTAAGTTTCTAGACAGGCTGGAAATCAGGGAAAAATCATTAAGCATGTTAGTGAATAGCAAAAAGAGTTGCCTTTAAAATTAATGAAGGAATAAAGATAAATATCAAAGTTGAATAAAATCGTTTTCAATGTATAGAAAAAGTTGATCATTTAAAATGAAAGCAAAAATATATAAGATCTGAAACGAAATATGAGCTAGAAAAGATCTTTAAAAAGGGAGAGAATTAAACTAATTTTACATTAAATAAGCCAATGCTGATGTTTTACTGATGTTAATTTTTTTTTTTATTTAAAAATTAAGATGTATATTTTCTTCTTTCACCTTTTATTCTATTTAATATCTACAGCAAGAGCCAGCACTGCACAGGTCTTGCTTTGACTTGTGGTTCTCCAAGCAGGATTTCTATGTTCCCAGGGCTTAGTTCTGGGCATATTTACGAACGTATTTACCAACTCAGCCTAAAATAATGAACAATTAGCTTAGAATTGCTACCAATGAGAAATCCAGACGTATTTACGACCATTGCACGCCCCTTCATGTTAGGCGCATACGAAAGTGGCGAAGGTTGCGCCTAACAGCGCATCCCTGCGTCCGACAGTGGAGTCGGTATGGTGAGGCGCAGTATACGCCTGAAATCAGGCGCAATTCTCAATCATACATGTCGCCCTAACTTCCTTGCTGATGTCTTGAGATGCTGCTTCAGTATTGCGTCATAATCTTCTTCCCTCATGATGCCATTTATTTTGTTGCCAATAAACCAGAATCAGAAGCTTCCAAAGACATGACATCATCATATGGGCTGTCCCAAATTGTTTAAAGGCATAGTAATTGTCACGGTTCACGTCGCGGTCCCTGCGATGGACCGCCAGCCGGCCGGGGGCTCTGGTGTCCCTGGCTCGGTTCACTCACCTGTCCCGGATCCTGCTGGCAGGCCTGAGTCACCATGGCTTCCTCCAACTTCCTGTCATCCTGTGCGCACATGTGCTCCCTCTAGGGGCGCGCGCAGCACTGCATGGTACTTAAGGAGTCAGTGTTCCTTGGTCCGGCCCAGTGACCTGTGACCTCTGGCTTCTTATGGCACTTTCTCTCTCAGCTTTTTGTCAGTTCGCTGTTGTTATCCAGGACAATAGCTTGACCCCTTGGCTGCCGCATTTACCAGTTTACCTGTTGTACATCTATCGCTGCACCTGCTGGCCTATTCCTGCTGCTTGGCCTTGCCTAGTCCGCTGTCTACCTGGACTGTGCCAAACGTTCTCCGGCTATACCTGGACTGTCACCCGTTTAACGGTTACACCTGCGGTGGCCTGCCTCCGTTCCTGCACCATCAACGCAGACCTGCACTTCGGCTACCCACCGCCTGCATTTACCGTCTTCGCCCGCGGTGGGCCCAGAGGATCCGTCATACCTGCACGCTTCCAGCATCCCTGGTTGGAATCGTGACGGTAATCCTAGTGTATGTAAACCTTTGACTTTGCAGATAGTAATAAAAATATCTGAAAAATTTCCTCTGTCTCATTATTCTGGCATTTGGCAATTATAAATAATTTTGGTTCCTAATTGACCTAAAACGGTTAAGGTTGATTCTGATTTCATGTCAGATAGTGAGAAAAAGATGCATATGTGTCTTTTTATATAGTGTATGTAAACTTCTGGTTTCAACTGTATATATACTCTGGATGCATTTTCTATTATAGTCACCATCCTGGAACGGTCTATTTACTAGTATTCCATAAATGCTTAACATGTAAATACCTTTTAAGATTTATGCTTACCAGTCTCCCCTCGCTTCTGCTATTATGATGGGGTCAGTCTTAGTTGTTATATAGCATTTAAAGACTGATGGGAATTTTAATTTTGATCCTAGTACTGACTCAGCATAGTTGCATATTCTATTTTATTATTAGTCATCAACGTGTAGATGTGATTTAATAGTCAAATGAAAAGCTCTATTGTACTGTAGCCTATTTAGCGCATGATAATCACATCTCATCTCATAGTTTCTGTCATTTAGTGAATTATTCTGCACATGTGAAAATATTAAATATATCATTCTGAGCAGGAGTCTCATGTTGAGCTTTAACTTTCAAAGTGCAACGTAGAGTCCTGCTTAGGACTGGATTTCTGTGTGCAGTTCTATTGTTCCGTGAGGCTTAGAGATGTGTTGACATTGAAAAGTTGTATAAAACCTCTCTGTGCTTGTATTTGTAATGATTTTTTCTTTACTTTTCTTAGTTGTTAGTTTTGTTAACCCAAGAAAGTGTTGGTCTTACTAGGCATTATATAAAGAGGGATCTAATAATGCAGAGGTTTATACCCTCTCACATACAGTACTTCCTGGCATAGAATCCTACACCTAGGGTATGACTATGTGATCAGTACAGGTGGTGTGACACCCAGGATCTCCGAAGATCCCCATAGCAGAAGACTTGGTATAGGGCTCAATTCCTTTCATAAAACAGGACTGTGCTACTGGCCTTTTAAGGATTTGGCTGCAGCCTCAGCCAGGGTGCGGATTGGTGCTTAATGGGTTAGGCACTTGAGCCAGTTCCTGGCTGGGGCTGGAGTTTTAAACCTTTTCCTGTCAGTCTCTGCTGGTGATTGCTTTTGTGTCCTAGCTTTCTGTTTTGCTCTGCTGTGTCGTTTTGTTGGTTCTTAGATTTTGGCTGGTCTTTCTGGTTACTCTCCCGTTCTGTCCTTTGGTACTTCGCATGGTCCTGGTTTGACCTCAGCCCATACAACTATTCTTTATTTGTTATCTGTGGCTTCTGTTCCTTGTTTGTCGTATGGTTGTTTTCTGTCTGTTTGGCACACGTTTTACTAGGTATAGCTTAGGAAGAGGTTCGAGTGGGAAGGTTGCCCTGCTTAGGCAGGGTAAGCCAGGGCTAGACTAGGGTGTCCCTTACAACAGTTTTATGCTAGAAACCTGTTTATTTCTTCATTGAGGCCAATTATGCTGCATTCTATACACAACATGCCAGAAGTGGTTCTAAGAATCCATTAAGAGTACAGGTGTCAAACCCATTCTCAGCGAGAGCCACATCAGCATTATGATTGCCCTCAAAGGGCCATTATATGCCAGGTGATCAGTAAAAGATCAAGATGTCCTTTAAGTTTGCATAATAGCCATCTCTTTCCACCTCTTTTGCACTGAGCTTCCTACCTTGGATGGTGGCTAGCATGCCTGGTTAGGGCTGTCAGAGCTATGTCCCCACCTTTGAGTCGCTGAACAGAGCAGTGTGAAGTTGTGTGTCAGAGTTCTGAATCCAATATGGTGCCCAGTCTCTGTGCTGATGCAGCTGCCTCTGCTAAATCCTGGCTGTGAAGTTGGAGAGCCATTCCTTCTGTGTTCAGACCTTGTCCATTCCTGTTCACTGTGTCTAAGCACTAATGGGCCACATAAAGGGGGACATGTATAAACCTGGCGCCGACTCACCAGTTCTACCTCTGTTTTTAATAGTGTATGATCCGACAGTATGTATGAAGTGTCTCACGGCACTTTATAAATGTGTCCAGTTCTACACCAAAAGTAGTGTCAGCCATGCCACTTTGAAAGATGACTGTCACTCGGTCTGAGGCTCCATGCAAGATCTCGCCTCGTGGGATAAGGATGATTCTGAGAAAGGTCACGAATCAGCCCATAACTACATGGGAAGACCTGGTCAATGACCTGAATAAAGCTGGGACCACAGTCTCAAAGATCACCGTTAGTGACACAATGACTACAATGTCATGGATTAAAATCCTGCAGGACACGCAAGGTCCCCCTGCTCACAGCAGCACATGCCCAGGCCCGTTTGAAGTTCATCAGTGAAGGATCAGTCCTGTCAAACTAAACTCATCAGTTTCTATGAGGAGGTTAATTCTAGACTGGATCGGGGTGAGGCACTGGATTTCATATATCTAGATTTTTGATACTGTGCCACATAAAAGGTTGGTAAGTAAAATGAGAATGCTTGAACTGGCGGAAAATGTTTGTAAGTGGGTAAGCAACTGGCTCACTGATAGAAAACAAAGGGTATTAATTAACGGTACATACTCTGACTGGATTGCTGTTACTAGTGGAGTACCACAGTGGTCAGTATTGGGCCATATCCTCTTTAACATTTTCATTAATGATCTTACATATGGATTGCACAGTAGAATATCGATCTTTGCAGGTGACACTAAGCTCTGTAAAGTAATCAACACAATAGAGGATAATATGTTATTACAAAGAGGTCTGGATAAGTTGGAGGCCTGGGCAGAGAAATGGCAGATGAGGTTTAACACAGATAAATGCAAGGTTATGCACATGGGGAGGAAAAATCCATTCCATGATTACATGTTAAACGGAAAAACACTGGTAAAAAGTGACATGGAGAAGGACTTGGAAATCTTAGTGGACAGTAAACTTAATTGCAGCAGCCAGTGTCAGGCAGCAGCTGCCAAGGCAAACAGAATTATGGGATGTATTAAAAGGGGCATAGATGCACATGATGAGAACATTATTCTTCCATTATACAATCACTGGTTAGACCACACATTGAATATTGTGTATAGTTTTGGGCACCAGTTCACAGGAAAGCCATTGTAGAGCTTGAACAGGTTCAAAGGTGGGCAACAAAAATAATAAAAGGATTGGGTGGACTGCAATACCCAAAAAGATTAGCAAGATTAGTGTGCATTTAGTGTAAAGAAAAGACGGCTTTGGGGGACATAATAAATATGTTTAAATATATTAAAGGACAATATAGAGATCTCTCACAAGATCTGTTTATACCCAGGACTGTATCCAGAACAAGGGGGCATCCTCTACATCTTGAGAAAAGAAAGTTTCTACATTTACAAAGAAAGGTGTTCTTTACTGTAAGAGCAGTGTGACTGTGGAACTCTCTGCCAGAGGAACTTGTCATGGTGAATTCACTAACAGAATTCAAAGGTTTTGGAGAAGGGAAGGGATTTATTATGATTGTCAAATTGGAGTCGGGAAGGAATTTTTATCCCTAAAATGAGGACAATTGGCTTCTACCTCATTGGGGTTTTTGCCTTCCTTTGGATCAACACTTTAGCACATAAGGCTGAATTGGATGGACGTCTGTCTTTTTTCAGCCTTACAAACCAGGAAGCATGGGGGGAACATCATACTTTGGGGGTGCGTTACTGCAAATGGGACATGATTGAAGGGAAGATGGATGGGGCCATTTGTCGCAAGATTTTGGCCAACACACCCTTTCCCTCAGTAAGAACATTGAAGATGGGTCGTGGCTTGGTCTTCCAGCAGGACAATGACCCGAAACACACAGCCAGGGCAACTGAGGAGTGATTCCGTAAGCATTTTAAGTTCCTGGAGTGGCCTAGTCAATCTCAAGACCTGAACCCCATTGAAAATTTTTGGAGGATGCTGAAACTCAATGTAGCCCATCAACAGAACTGCTGCAGTATGTGCAAACTTGGTCATGAACTACAGGAAATGTCTGACCTCTGTAATTGCAAAACAAAGGTTTCTGTACCAAATATTAAGTTCTGTTTTTCTATTGTATCAAATACTTATTTCATGCAATAAAATGCAAATTAGTTATTTAAAATTCATAATATGTGATTTTTTTGGTGATTTTTTTTTTAGATTCTGTCTCTCACAGTTAAAGTGTATGTACGATAAAAATTAGACCTCTCCATTCTTTGTAGGCAGGAAAACTTGCAAAATCACCAGTGTATCAAATACTTATTTTCCCCATTGTACATGTATGTTTTTGGAGTGTTGGGGAAACCAGAGTACTTATAGGAAAGCAATGCAAGAGAAGAATATACAAACTCGATGCAGATGTTGTCTTTGGTGGGATTCATACCCAGGATCCCAATGCTGGAGGGTAAAAGTGTGAGCATAAATAACCACGACCACCATGCTATTTTTTAAATACGTCCAATATTGTTTTCTCGCACGTTAAATTTGGGCCTGTCCCCAAGACCAAAATATTTGATTGTTGGGGGTCTGATCACCACAAGAAAGAGGTTGCCGTGCTGTTTTGAGCACAAGCTATACCTGGTCAAGAGTTGGTTGATCGCAGAACTCCCCTGTGACCAAATATTTGATGGGGGGGGGCCCTCTTGAAAATAAGGGGAAACAAAGTAAAATCTTGAAAACCAGTTTTCATCGAGGAGATTATTCCGCTTTATGCCCATTAAATACTAAGGAGTGGTGACTACCCCCTTCACAGTCCCTGGACTGCAATTATGTTGACAGGGTTTTAACAGATAGTCCCACTGTTTTAGCCTCGAAAACTGGCAAAATTTTGATACTCCAAGATTTTAGAAACGTTGGTGGAAAATCCATTCAGTGAAGACTACGATGGTGATGGTTTCTTGTCAGTTTTCAGGCGGTTTGTGGATTTGGAAACTGTCTGCAAAAAACTATGTAACACCGTTTCACAAATTTTTTTTGTGTTAGGCGGTGAAAATTAAAAAAATTATTTTTTCCAACCATCTGCAATTTTACTGAAGCTAAAATGTTTAATTTTTACAAGGAATCCTGGAAAAAAAGCACCCTAAATTTTGTTACGCTATTTCTTCCAAGTTTGGCAATACCCAATATGTTGGTGTAAACTGCTGTTTGGGCGCATGGCAGGGCATACAATGGAGGGAGTGTTATTTGACTTTTGGAACGCAGATTTTGGTTTCCAAATCCGCAAACCACCTGAAAAAAACTATGTAACACTGGTGCGCCAAAATTGCACAATACACCTCTAGATGAGATCCATGAGGGATGTTGAATCCAAAATGGGGCGACTTCTGGAAGGTTTCACCTGTTCTGGTACTTTGGGGTCTTTGCCTAAATGCGAAATGGCCCCACCAAAATCATGGGTAGCCCGCAAGCTTTTTTAGGCTTCTGGGCTGTCTGGTTAGCCATTGGAGCCTGTGATCGTGCCACAGAGGAGACAGAGAGAGCTCCCTCCCTCTGTCTTTCCCTTACCTGCTGCAATTAATCACGATCTAAAGGGTTAATCACCTGCTGCCGAGTGAACTCCGTATTTGGGCTATGCAGCATGGGGCCAGCTGGGGAGCCCGCACAATGGCCAGGATGTACCGGTACGTCCATTTGCACAAAGTTACTTCCTGCTAGTATGTACTGATACATCCAATGTCGGGAAGGGGTTAATGCCAAGAACCACTTAGGGCAAGGCTAAACTGAATTTGATGCAGGGCATCCCTCTTGGTGTAAGGGCAGTGTGAGATCAGTGGCCCATAGTCATTTAACCATCTTAATGTTAGATTTAGGTTTCTGCATTGATGCCCATTTTATGCCAGCTGTCAGCGTCTCCTCCTTGATCCACCTCAGTGGAACGTCATTTATTAAGCTGATACGTTTTCCTATGAATGATCCATTTAAAAAAATACATAGATTTCCCTTTGAATAAGAAACCAACTTCAGCTTCGTAGCCCTGGGAGCCCCTCACATGGGCGGTGCTGTGGGCGGGTATTCTCTTCACACTCCGTGTACAGGGCTGGAGGGTGTGGAGCTCTTCACTTGCTTCAGAGCTCCCGGCTGCAGCGCGTGTGGGACAGAGCAGAGGATGGCCAAGTAGTAGTGAAGGACGGGGCTCATCCTCAGCAGCAACTGGTGAGTAACAGCCTTTCATGTGCATGTCTGAGCCGGCTTCTCTATAGAGATGTCATGGGGCTGCATATGTCCAGTGTGGAGCAGGGTATTACATGGGACTGCATATGTCCAGTGTGGAGCAGGGTATTACATGGGACTGCATTAGTCCAGTGTGGAGCGGGGTATTACATGGGACTGCATATGTCCAGTGTGGAGCAGGGTATTACATGGGACTGCATGAGTCCAGTGTGGAGCAGGGTATTATATAGTAGTGCATATGTCCAGTGTGGAGCAGGGTATTACATGGGACTGCATGAGTCCAGTGTGGAGCAGGGTAATACATGGGACTGCATATGTCCAGTGTGGAGCAGGGTATTATATAGTAGTGCATATGTCCACTGTGGCGCAGGGTGTTGCATGGGACTGCATGGGACCAGTGTGGAACAGGGTATTACATGGGACTGCATATGTCTAGTGTGGAGCAGGGTATTATATAGTAGTGCATATGTCCACTGTGGAGCAGGGTGTTGCATGGGACTGCATGTGTCCAGTGTGGAGCAGGTATTATATAGTAGTGCATATGTCCAGTGTAGCGCAGGGTGTTACATGGGACTGCATATGTCCAGTGTGGAGCAGGGTATTACATGGGACTGCATATGTCCAGTGTGGAGCAGGGTATTAAACAGTAGTGCATATGTCCAGTGTGGAGCAGGGTATTACATGGGACTGCATATGTCTAGTGTGGAGCAGGTATTATATAGTAGTGCATATGTCCAGTGTAGAGCAGGGTGTTGCATGGGACTGCATGTGTCCAGTGTGAAGCAGGGTATTACATGGGACGGCATATGTCAAGTGTGGAGCAGGTATTGCATGGGACTGCATATGTCTTTTGTGGAGCAGGGAAAAATTTAAATTTTAGTGCATATGTCCAGGTGTAACCAGGGTGTTACATGGGACTGCATGTGTCCAGTGTGGAGCAGGGTATTACATGGGACTGCATGTGTCCAGTGTGGAGCAGGGTATTACATGGGACTGCATATGTCCACTGTGTGGAGCAGGTATTATATAGTAGTGCATATGTCCAGTGTAGAGCAGGGTGTTGCATGGGACTGCATGTGTCCAGTGTGGAGCAGGGTATTTTATAGTAGTGCATATGTCAAGTGTGGAGCAGGGTATTGCATGGGACTGCATATGTCTAGTGTGGAGCAGGGTATTACATTGTAGTGCATTTGTCCAGTGTGGACCAGGGTGTTACATGGGACTGCATGTGTCCAGTGTGGAGCAGGGTAATTATATAAATTAGTTCATAATGTCCAGTGTGGAGCAAGGTAATACATGGGACTGCATGTGTCCAGTGTGGAGCAAGGTATTACATGGGACTGCATGTGTCCAGTGTGGAGCAGGGTATTAGATTGTAGTGCATATGTCCAGTGTGGAGCAGGGTGTTGCATGGGACTGCATGTGACCAGTGTGGAGCAGGGTATTACATGGGACTGCATATGTCTAGTGTGGAGCAGGGTATTATATAGTAGTGCATATGTCCACTGTGGAGCAGGGTGTTGCATGGGACTGCATGTGTCCAGTGTGGAGCAGGTATTATATAGTAGTGCATATGTCCAGTGTAGAGCAGGGTGTTACATGGGACTGCATGTGTCCAGTGTGTAGCATGGTATTACATGGGACTGCATATGTCCAGTGTGGAGCAGGGTATTATACAGTAGTGCATATGTCCAGTGTGGAGCAGGGTATTACATGGGACTGTATATGTCTAGTGTGGAGCAGGTATTATATAGTAGTGCATATGTCCAGTGTAGAGCAGGGTGTTGCATGGGACTGCATGTGTCCAGTGTGAAGCAGGGTATTACATGGGACGGCATATGTCAAGTGTGGAGCAGGGTATTGCATGGGACTGCATATGTCTAGTGTGGAGCAGGGTATTACATTGTAGTGCATATGTCCAGTGTAGACCAGGGTGTTACATGGGACTGCATGTGTCCAGTGTGGAGCAGGGTATTACATGGGACTGCATGTGTCCAGTGTGGAGCAGGGTATTACATGGGACTGCATGTGTCCACTGTGTGGAGCAGGTATTATATAGTAGTGCATATGTCCAGTGTGGAGCAAGGTAATACATGGGACTGCATATGTCCAGTGTGGAGCAAGGTAATACATGGGACTGCATATGTCCAGTGTGGAGCAGGGTATTATATAGTAGTGCATATGTCCACTGTGGAGCAGGGTGTTGCATGGGACTGCATGGGACCAGTGTGGAGCAGGGTATTACATGGGACTGCATATGTCTAGGGTGGAGCAGGGTATTATATAGTAGTGAATATGTCCAGTGTGGAGCAGGGTGTTGCATGGGACTGGGATTTGTCCAGTGTGGACAGGTATTATATAGTAGGCATAAAGTCCAGTGTTTTGCGCAGGGTGTTACATTGGGGCTGCATATGTCCAGTGTGGAGCAGGGTATTACATGGGACTGCATGAGTCCAGTGTGGAGCAGGGTATTATATAGTAGTGCATATGTCCAGTGTGGAGCAGGGTATTACATGGGACTGCATGAGTCCAGTGTGGAGCAGGGTATTATATAGTAGTGCATATGTCCAGTGTGGAGCAGGGTATTGCATGGGAAATGCAAGTTCCAGTTGAAGCAGGGGATTACATGGACGCATATGTCAAGTGTGGAGCAGGGTATTGCATGGGACTGCATATGTCTAGTGTGGAGCAGGGTATTACATTGTAGTGCATATTGTCCAGTGAAAAACCAGGGGGTTACATGGACTGCATCTGTCCAGTGTGGAGCAGGGTATTACAATGGACTGCATATCTCCAGTGTGGAGCAGGTAATTACATGGGACTGCAAAATGTCCACTGTGTGGAGCAGGTATTAATATAGTAGTGCATATGTCAGTGTAGAGCAGGGTGTTGCAAAGGGACTGCATGTGTCCAGTGTGAAGCAGGGTATTACATGGGACGGCATATGTCAAGTGTGGAGCAGGGTATTGCATGGGACTGCATATGTCTAGTGTGGAGCAGGGTATTACATTGTAGTGCATATGTCCAGTGTAGACCAGGGTGTTACATGGGACTGCATGTGTCCAGTGTGGAAACAGGGTATTACAAAGGGACTTGCATGTGTCCAGTGTGGAGCAGGGTATTGCATGGGACTGCATGTGTCCAGTGTGGAGCAGGGTATTATATAGTAGTGCATCTGCATCTGTCTAGTGTGGAGCAGAGTATTACATAATAGTGCATAAGTCCAGTGTGGAGCAAGGTAATACATGGGACTGCATATGTCCAGTGTGGAGTAGGGTACTACATGGGACTCCATATGTCCACTGTGTGGAGCAGGTATTATATAGTAGTGCATATGTCCAGTGTAGAGCAGGGTGTTGCATGGGACTGCATGTGTCCAGTGTGAAGCAGGTATTACATGGGACGGCAAAGTTTAAGTGTGAAGCAGGGTATTACATGGGACTGCATATGTCTAGTGTGGAGCAGGGTATTACATTGTAGTGCATATGTCCAGTGTAGACCAGGGTGTTACATGGGACTGCATGTGTCCAGTGTGGAGCAGGGTATTACATGGGACTGCATGTGTCCAGTGTGGAGCAGGGTATTAGATAGTAGTGCATTTGTCCAGTGTGGAGCAGGGTAATAAATAGTAGTGCATATTCAACTGTATAGAGTGGAGAAGAGTATTAAAAAATAGTGCATAAGTCCAGTGTGGAGCAAGGTAATACATGGGACTGCATATGTCCAGTGTGGAGTAGGGAACTACATGGGACTCCATATGTCCACTGTGTGGAGCAGGTATTATATAGTAGTGCATATGTCCAGTGTAGAGCAGGGTGTTGCATGGGACTGCATGTGTCCAGTGTGAAGCAGGGTATTACATGGGACGGCATATGTCAAGTGTGGAGCAGGGTATTGCATGGGACTGCATATGTCTAGTGTGGAGCAGGGTATTACATTGTAGTGCATATGTCCAGTGTAGACCAGGGTGTTACATGGGACTGCATGTGTCCAGTGTGGAGCAGGGTATTACATGGGACTGCCCTGTTTTCCATTGGAGAACAGGTATTAACATGGGACTGCAAGTGTCCAGTGTGGAGCAGGTATTATATAGTAGTGCTTTTGTCCACTGTGGGGCAGGTGTTGGCATGGGACTGCATGGTCCAGTGTGGAGCAGGGTATTTTAGTAGTGCATATGTCCACTGTGGAGCAGGGTGTTGCATGGACTGCATTGTGACCAGTGTGGAGCAGGTATTTACATGGGACTGCATGTGTCCAGTGTGGAGCAGTGTATTATATAGTAGTGCATATGTCCACTGTGGAGCAGGGTTTTGCATGGGACTGCATATGTCTA
This sequence comes from Phyllomedusa bahiana, assembly GCA_025379985.1. Classification (NCBI taxonomy): domain Eukaryota; kingdom Metazoa; phylum Chordata; class Amphibia; order Anura; family Hylidae; genus Phyllomedusa; species Phyllomedusa bahiana. The sequence continues at coordinate 17,994 of JAODAL010022081.1, read as the reverse complement.
GTGTGGAGCAGGGTATTACATTGTAGTGCATATGTCCAGTGTGGACCAGGGTGTTACATGGGACTGCATATGTCCAGTGTGGAGCAGGGTATTACATGGGACTGCATGTGTCCATGTGGAGCAGAGTATTACATGGGACTGCATGTGTCCAGTGTGGAGCAGGGTATTACATGGGACTGCATGTGTCCAGTGTGGAGCAGGGTATTACATGGGACTGCATATGTCCAGTGTGGAGAAGGGTATTAGATGGTAGTGCATATGTCCAGTGTAGAGAAGGGTGTTACATGGGACTGCATGTGTCCAATGTGGAGCAGGGTACTACATGGGACTGCATATGTCTAGTGTGGAGCAGGGTATTACATGGGACTGCATGTGTCCAGTGTGGAGCAGGGTATTACATGGGACTGCATCTGTCTAGTGTGGAGCAGAGTATTACATAATAGTGCATAAGTCCAGTGTGGAGCAAGGTAATACCTGGGACTGCATATGTCCAGTGTGGAGCAGGGTATTACATAGGACTGTATATATCCAGTGTGGAGCAGGGTATTATATAGTAGTGCATATGTCCAGTGTGGAGCAGGGTCTTACATAGGACTGTATATGTCCACTGTGGAGCAGGGTATTCCATGGAACTGCATATGTCCAGTATGGAGCAGGGTATTATATAGGACTGCATATGTAAAGAGTGACCCAAGGATTACACATAGAGTCCCTGTCTTTTCCTCCTAGATTAGGACATGCAGTATCAGTATGGATCAGGGTATTACATGGGACTGCATATGTCCATTGTGGAGCATTACACCTAGAGTACCATACTGTACACAGTATCAGTGTGGAACAGAGTATTACATGCAGTGCAGGCGTGGAGCAGGGTAAAATGTCCTGTATAGTTGCAGTAGAACTACTTTATTATCTGGCATAACTCAGAGGATTTACATAGGACTGCAGGGAAACCTATTGAATTATCCTACCACAAATGCCCAAGCTAAAGAAGGAGGTGAGACACATTCAATTCTGCTTCATCAGTGCAGCCACTAAGCCTACTAGTGATTCACTATTACGTATACTGTACAATAGCTAGGGATCTATTGATCTGCTACTCCCTATACACTGGCTAGAAATCTAGAGAATACTACTCCTTAGACACTGGCTACAGATCTAGTGATTACTACTCCTTATACAGTGGCTATAGATCAAGTGATTACTACTCCTAATACAGTCGCTACAGATCTAGTGATTACTACTCCTTATTCAATGGCTAGGGATCTAGTGATCTGCTACTCCCTTTACACCGGCTAGAAGTCTAGAGATTACTACTCCTTATACAGTGGCTACAGATCTAGTGATTACTACTCCTTATGTAATGGATGGAGATCTAGTGATTATGACTCCTTATGCAAAGGATAGAGATCTAGTGATTACTACACTTTTTACAATGACCAGAAATCAAGTGATCTACTACTTATACAATGGCTGAGGATCTAGTGATTACGATTCCTTATACAATGGCTAGAGATCGAGTGACTACGACTGATCAAATGGCGAGAGATCTAGGGGGACCTGTATGAACGGGGCTGCGCCAGAAGACCCATTCGCTATATTTTTAAACGAGTGTACTCCAACTCAGGCGCAGTACAAAGCACCCGCAGCATTTTGTAATGCGCCTGAGATCGGGAGGCGTTCTGGAGGCGTGTCTGTTCGAAACTGTACGAAGCTACACATTTATAGCTTCAGTCCGGCAAATCCAGGCGCATTACTGCTGGAACAGGTAGAGAACTTTAAAAGTGGTTTACCTGAGCCTGAAGTGTCGCTTTTGCGCTAGAATTCGCTAAATCTATGACCCGCCGTAGAACAGGTTCATAGATTCAGGCGTACTCTACACTATTTTTGTGCGCAAAAAAATGGTGCCTGGGTGCCAAAAATTATACATGTCGCCCCTAGTGATTACGACTCCTTATGCAATAGCTAGAGATCAAGTGATTACTACTCTTTATACAATGGCTAGATATCTAGGGGCACATGTGTGAAAACTGTCTAGGTCTAATACTTTCTTTGTTGCACATAGCAACCAACCAGAGAACCCCTCTCATTTTTTTCAGCGCACTAAATGAAATTAAAGGGGTGCTCTGATTGTTTTCTATGGGCAACAAAGACAGACCTGGACAGTTTTCATACATGTGGCCCCTAGTGATTACTACTCCTTATACAATGGCTAGGGAACAGGCAAGGTATTGCTGCAGTAGTCATACCCATTACCATACTGGCAACCTGGGTAGTGATGCTGCTGCTGTGTGTACTGACTGGTGACCCATGGAGAGATGGGACCGAATTCTAGATTTTTGCAATTTGCAGGATCTGGATGAGCTGTGCCCTAATCATGATCATGCATGAACTTAATTACTGACATAGGAGGATTGTAAAAGTCTGCAGCTATTAAGTTTTTAATAAAAAGTTATAGTTCACTGTGGTTTGTTGTAACATCACCCTGTCAGTCCCGGAGGTGAGGATTTCCGCAGGAGAATGATTGGCAGTAACGCATTTGTGTTGTACAAGCCATAGACTTCAGTTATTACATCCTTTTTTAATTAATTTGTTTTTTCCAATTACATGAATTATGTTCCCAGTAGGGATATAATCATTAGTTTTTCCCAACTATGGTTTGGTAATGAACAAATTACATGTACTTGAATTGATAATCTGATGTACAGTAGACGGCAACATCTATTACGTGTAATATTAGAGATATTGAACAAGGATGGCCACAAAGTCTGTAGATCTATTATTGTACTCTGCACTTTGTTGTGTTAGGCAGCGTTGAGTGCACGGAGGCTGGCACTGCTGCAGGGAATTGTCCATCTGTCCGGTTGTATAGGTACATTCTAATCAATAAGAAAAGATGGTGGACTCAGGAGTTGGACTTGTTTTGTGCCGCAAATGAGTCATTTGTGAGTCACCACAATGCACAGGAGAAAACTACTGGAGGTGTCAGAACACCCACATTAATAAGAATAGGGCAAGTTTGCAAAAATTTTGAATTCTGTGGAAGGTAAAAATGGTGCATTTCCTAACAGTATCTATTATCTACTGTGACGTAATATGTGTTTGGTGACTCAAACTTTTCTCAGCCATTAATGGAAATTGCTACAGTTTAGAATTTACTTTTCTATTGTCCAAACAATGAACCACTCCAAAAATGATCAGTATCTCCCACTATGCTATACAATTTCCCATAGCAAATCTTTATAGTGCTTGGAATGTTTGTTGGTCTATGCCCTTTTCATAAGTGTTCTGCTAAAAACATTAGAGCTCATGTTATACAGGAAAATCAGATTAGACATAGTGGCCTTTAAAACATTTGTTTATCTGGCAGAACTCATGAACCTAGAGCTGTCCATACATAAATGTAATCTGGAACTGCTGATGTTGTTGGCATGGGGTGACTACGACGTGTAGCCCGGGAGCCATATGCGGTCCACAGTGCCCCTCTGTGCAGCCCCCAGCCATCGGGACACAAACATGCTTTATCTCTGTCGTCATACTTCAGAAAGCAATATTCATCTTTTAAAAGCTGCATCCAACTGATGGCACTGTTTCATTGAGCACTGTGTGACTGGCATTGTTATGGTGGGCAATTTATGGCTGGCACTGTTATGGTGGGCACAGTAGGGATAGCACTCTATATAGGTATGGCTCACACTGTTATGGTGGGCACTATAAGGGTGTACATGCTATTTTTATTATCTCTGGATTTCTTCCTCTAAGTGGTATTTATGTCTGACACAATCATGGCATTTCCACAAGATATTCCTTAAAATTGTCTGACAGGTTCCAGATTCTAGAGAGAAGGAGATGAGTAGGAGAGGTGACTTTATGGGTAAATATGCTTTTTCTAGAAAGAGAGGCTCCTATTTTCATTATAGTTTATGGAGGCTACAGAAGTGGCTGTTTTAAAAAACTATAACTAGAGAAATATAATTATAGTTTTTAAATTGAAACTTCTTTAGCCTCAATAAACTATAATTAAAATATTATCATATATTTATGTATAACCGAGGAAGTGAACAAATGACACTGGGCAATGCCTATCCTTTTCTGCTCTCTGCCAACCCCCCCAATCCTTCCCTCCAGCTTCCTCCAAATAAAGACACTGAGCCGTGGATTGGATAAGTTGGCCACAGCAGCCTTTTATTAACTTTCAAATAAATAATGAATAAATAACCAAAAAACTGGAAGCAAATGAGCATTAATCCCTAACCCACCCATTTGCTCTAACCACCGATAACACAAAATGTTCCAACACCTTTCGTACCACCCCTGTCGAACCAACTTGGGCTGAGGTCCTTGGAGCCAAAATAATCCACCCCCAAAGGTCTGGCGACAACTCCTCCTTCTCACTTTTTGTCTTTGCCCCCAAACCGTCACCCCCGGTTCAGGTGGCACCCAACACCCACCTCAGGCAGATGCCCCACTCAGTAAACCCTGCTCCCAAGGACGCTGCCCTGTGGAGCCCCAAACTCGCCAGCCCGGTCCATCCAATACAACTGGGAGCAAGCGAGCCTGAACCCCCCCCTCCTTTTTAAACTCCAAGACCCCAACCCGCCAGCTACTTTTGACAAAGGCAAACTCCCCTGCGAAGAACTCTCATCACCACTCCGAACACCCCACAATTCCAACCTTTAAACCACTCCCAGGGCGGGAGGGTGGGACCTCCCTAACTGGTGGCCGACCACGCGTCTGTCACTGCCCCCGCGTGGGACTGGGCTTTATAAGCCGGCCCGCCCATCGCGACGCGCGCTCGACTCCGCCCCCGTGAACTTCGCCGCAGCGTACGGCGCGCCGGGTCATGAGGGGCCTCCCACTAGGGCTGCGCCCCCATGTCCGGCCCCGTACTTTCTGATCTCTGGCGGCCCCTAACGTGGAAACAAGATTTCCCAGCCATTTTGGGTGTTGACAATTAAAATGCCATAAAGGTTTCAGACAAGGAATACCTCTCTAAGATTTACTGCCACCCCTGGGAGAAGTACAGTGTGACAATGTGGCCCTTAGACCAGAAAATGTTGTGCACCCCTGATCTAATGTGTATGGTCATCTCCAGACTCTTCCCCAATAGGTGATGTTAGAGGCGGTAAGGATCAAGTGGATTTCAGTTGCCCGATTCTTTTGTTCTCGGGGTAATAAGCTGATGCCAGTGGAGTATCCTCTCCTCTTCCAATACAGAATGCATGTACTCTCGGTTTAAATCTAAGCATAGACATGAAGGGCGACATGCAAGAAATTTGGCATTAACACACCAAATTTCATGTGCATTATACTGCCATAGAATGCACCTGGTTTATGAAACCGCTCTACAGAGGGTCATGAATTAGGTGCATTCTAGTGCTAGGGTGACATTTCTGGATCAGGTATACCACTTTGAAAGTGGTATACCTGTTCCAGCAGAAATGCGCCTAAAAAAATACCATAGCGAAGCTATACATATGTAGCATCATACGGTTTCTAAGTTTCGCGCCGCCTCCCGAGAGTGGCGAGCGAGAGATTTAAAAATGCATGAATGGTTCTGCGCCTGATATAGGGCTGAAAAGACGCCAGATATCTGGCGCAGCCCCGTTCATACATGCTGCTCGAAATACGTATCTGCAAGTCACTGGCAGATCCAGCATATTTTAGTAACATAAACTGTTAATCTTGTGTATGCAACCATCATAAACATCAGATTGTCAGCAGATGTCACCAAATTTAGCTGGATTTGCCAATGACAAACTATGTTATATTTTGAAATAGTGTTTTAAAGACAATATAGTTTTATACATCCTAGACTTAAAGAGAAAAAGTCCGCTTTATAGTTTCCTTTCAAAATTCTTCCTTCTGCTAAGCTTGGCTGAGGTTCTTTACCTGTTTTCACAGTTACATCAGTATACACCTGCTGACAATCTCCCGTTACAGAGGACCTGTCACATCTACTGACTTGTCTATTTTATAAAATACTTATGTCCACCTTTAAATAACAATTCTGCGGCATTTTCCCTTAAACCTCTGGGCTGTGCTGTTTCTCTGTTATTCCATTTACAAACATATTACTGAATCTGTCAGCTAGGTGTTACCATTCTAGTTTTCAAAGGGTTGTGTCCCTGTACCACACTGATTCTGTCAGCACTGATTGGACGATGTCAGCCTGGGGAGGTACCCCATCTCCCCAACTGGTAACACCCAGCTGACAGATTGGTAATGAATTTCTAGGAGGAGTAACTGGATAACCACACAGATCTAAGGAAAGGTGTTCCAGAATTGTTGGGGAATACCAGAAATGACTAAACAAACCTATTAGGGGATGTCACGGGTCCTTTTTTAAACTTTTCTGTTCTGGGATATTACCCTTTGCCCTTGACTCTTTTCCTTCCTCTCGTATCAAGCATATAATGTAACTTAGAGATTGTATAGAAAGGTGGAAATATTAGCTTTCAAACTCCCTTTTAAATGAAAAGGAGCAGGGAAATTGTTCAATACAAATGTTGCATCCTTTCAAGTCAATTCTTTCTTTATCTGTAAATAAATGACTTCCTAAAACTAACCCGATTCATATAAAATGTGCCTGAAAACTTTCAGTTCCCTTATATCCAATGTAAATATGCCCAACTCTTAGAGAGTTACACCCATCTAGACCACTTTTAAAGGGGTATGCTCATCTTACTGATTAGCTTCAAAGATGTAGAGAAAGTAAATAAATCTATTACCAAATACATTGCCATTTAAATTTTGCCTCATTTCAGAGTTAGAGCAGTTCTTGTCGTCTGTTGGTTTACATAAACTTCTCTTGTTACTGACCACCTCTCTCTGCTCTCGCAGTGGCTGTGATATCACTGCCTGCTGTGTCTTTTCAGCAGCATGGAGCTTGCGTTCTACTGAGGAGAACTTTAACCCTTTAACGGAACAGGGAGGAGCTTTGTGCCATTCTTTTAGGCCTGCAGAGTGCATAGCTGTGTATTTACACTAGAGATACCAGAGTCACTAGCCAGTTCATAGTGTGTCTTGACATCATGTAAGTTATTTTTTAGGAAAGAAAGTTGTGTTCGGTCAGGAACCATCAGAGCGAGGGTGCACGGCCATTCCCAGAGGTCACGGGTGTGTATCCAAAAACGTAGTTATGGTCAGCACTGAAATAATAAAAGTCAATATTTTATTTCAAATTTAAAAAGAGAAACATGGTTGTCAGAATAAGCTTATATTTTTTAGTATGTGTCCTCTAATGACAATAATTGCTTTGTTAGCTCACATTTATAGCCAGACATCCTTCTTGGACAATGCCATTGTTTTTCACAACCATTCTATTATTAAAGGGGTTGTCTCACTACAAGGATTGCTTTTTTTGTTAAAGATGTGGCAAAAACAAGTCACTTTGTAATATATGTCCATTAACCGTATCCTACCTATTCTGAGATATCCCCTCTTGTATGGGCTGCATCAGGTCCTCAGGTCACTATAGCTACAGACCTGTTTTATCTTTTCTGATAGGCTGCCAGCACAAGTTGCTATAGCTACAGACCTGGCTTCTACTGCAGCCTAGTAGAAGGCAGTAAACACGCCCCTGATTTCAAAGTGAAACCAAGAAAACAGGACTGAGGTAAGATGAATCAATGCAGTGAGACAACCCCTTTAATGTCCTTATAACAGACACAGCTAGGAATAGGAGCTCGCAGAGCTGAAATGTCATTTAATGCTGTAGAACCGCCTGAAGTGTGAGTGTGAAGTAGCAGAAAAAAAACAGCTTCTGTAAAACATCAGGATGGGAAAACCCCTTTAAATTGGTGGACACCTCTGAAAGTTTTCTTTGATTAAAAAAAAAAAAAAAAAAAAAAGATACAAAAGAAAGTAGCTGCGGTTACAGGTCACTAGGGTGGTTCATTCTGCTTTCCTAGTGCTTTCAAAGGCAAATCTGCTGAGTGATTTCTGATATTACTGCATACCTAGGATAATTTGCTAATCTGGAAAAGCTGAATGACCAGTAGGAGCTCTTAGGCCATGTCCCCACAGCAAGGGTTTTCGGCCGGTTTTTCAGCCGGTTTGCGGTTTTTCAGACCGCCTGAAAAACCGGCCGAAAATGAGCACAATTGTGCTGTATGGAAAACCCGTGCAGCAGTCCCCACTGCACGGGTTTTCCGCCCGGCGGTTTTGTCGCCGGCGGACCGGCGACAAAACAATGAAAGTGCACAATCTTCTGTCCGGTTTCCGGACAGAACATGTTGCTCTCAATGGGAGGGGGGAGGGCTATGTAAACGGCCCCTTAGTGTCAGTGATGGCTCTATCCCAACTGTTCAAGAAACCTATATAACAATAAAAACCAGCTGTAGAGCTATTTTACCAACCTGACAAAAGCGCATGACTCAAAGGCTTTAGCTGGAAATCTATTGATGAAGGTGCAGGATTTTGGTTGCACAGCTTCTACTGCTGAAATGAGGCACCCTGGGAAATCTTTAGTAGTTCTAATTACATATAAAGGTGAACATATACTGTTATTACAGAAATAATGCACAAATGATTACTTTGGGGCTGCATTATCTTGATAATGTATGTGACTGCAGGTGTATTCTGCTTCTTAGACCACTTTTACATGGGTGTATGAAGGCCAGTATTTTGCACCTGCAGGGCTGTGGAGTCGGAGTCGTGGAGTCGGAGTCGGTGCCTATTTTGCAGGAGTTGGAGTCGGAGTCGTCATAAAATGGACCGACTCCGACTCCCAAAATATTTAATAAGTTGGCCCCAGTTAGTTGATGCAAAGAGCAAGAAATTGGGTCCTGCCGAGCTACTGCCCATTTCTTTGTTTTATCCATGAGGAGGAATTGATGACATGGGAGGGCAAAGCCTGTGCAGGGGAAAGATTCTGACCCCATGGCAAACAGATTTCACACATTTTTTCCCCGCTTTAAAACAAAGTAAAAGATTCAACCATTATCAAAAAGACTGTGGCTGAGGAAATTTTCCTTTATCCCGGACATTGTTAGGATTTCCCCCTGTGGTCCCCGTTTTTCCCCCCAACCCCAAATTATGTAGAGGGGGCCGTTCTCACCTGGAAATAATGAATCAGATGGAGGTCATGATGCGGGACTGATGGAGGCAATACATTTCTAGAAAAATTTTTAAAGGGACTCCACAAATGTTCCTGCATGTTTTGCTTTTTAAAATTTTTTTGTGTTCTAAATCTACCAAAAAATTTTTTTACAGTGAAATCAAAATGGTAACAAGTTTTGAACTTGTGACTTTCAGCCCATATCTCTCCACCCCACACAGTTTTGTCATAGCTACAAAATTTTTTATTACAGTCTTTCCTTACTTATCATAAATGGATTTGGAAGTATTTAGCATCTGCTTATTCTGCAGTTTTTTCCCGTAACAGCATTTTTACTTTTTTACCCCTAAAAATCAAAATGTTTAAATTTTTTTTATTTTGTTAGAATTTTGGTAAAACCCCCTTTGGCTCTCGCTCTTGCCTGAATCCTTGGGGTCGGGTCGTTCAAGCAGTCTTGACCAAAAATTTATCCCCGGTCTTTCCACACATTCCCAATGTTGGTTTTTAGATGGGCTTGGATAGAAAACACTTTACTTCAACTCTACCCCCCAATGTTCAAAAGACAAAAAATTTTTCCCTTTTTGCTTGTCGTATCGTTCTACCTAAATAGCTTGAATTTTTGTATATAAGGGGTAAACACCTTTATGTTACCATTTTAATAAGTAAATTTTTTCACTTAAATATGCCCATGTATGAGGGAGTCAGATTTAGGTCGGGAAATTTGGGAAAAATTTAGGAGTCGGGGTCGGGGCTTTGGGATCCGACTTTACCGGCTGGCACCCCGGGCTGCCATCAGAAATTTGGGGCCCCCTACAGCTAAAAAAACCTGGGCCCCCCACAACCCGCCCCCTGTCAAATCATCGCTCCCCCCCTAACAACCCCCCAGAAACCATGCCCAACCCAAACCCGAAAAAAAAAAGCAATTGCGCCATTGCTTTTGGGTTTTGTTCTTGTTGAGTTCTACAACATACAGTTTATATTGCAGTAATGATACTTATCAAGGGGGAGCAAAAAACACGCATGATCAAGGTGTCACCTATGTTATAACAAACCAGTAACCCCGCCAATATAACCCAACTTTTCAAAGAAGAATAGTACCGCCACATTCACACATATGGGACTAAATCACTTGATTTACTGACCCAAAACCACATTTTTCAGGGGCCGATATTACCCAAAATAACCACAAATTTCAAAGACCAAAAAAAAACCCGGGACATTCACCCAAACTCCAAAGATGAGAATAAGAAAAATATGTGCTGAATATAATCCATCACATAAGACCCAATATTACCCCATTCATGACCATAAGAGGGACATGTATGAAAACTGTCTTGGTCTAAACTTTCTTTTGTTGTCTTTGAAAAACCAATCAGAGCGCCCCTTACATTTTTCCGGCACTAAAAGGGGCGCCTGATTGGTTGCTATGGCAAAAAGAAAGCTTACCCCTAGACTTTTTCATAAATAAGGTTGATACAAGTGCACACAGTACAGTTATATTTAGTGACCCGGGGCGTTGTCTATAATTCGTTCACTTTCCCTTTTCTTCTCCACCCGGCCCTGGACACCCCTCCCTGCAGAATTCACAACACAAACCTAGACTCAAAATCCCCCCGTACTCATCTCCTTAAAAAACCCCCATCAATATTTCCCCACATAGTAATAATTACCCCTTTGGTCCCCTGGTAGCTAGTTTTATAGGGCCCCCATGGAAGAAATTAGGGGTCCCTGAGGTGGTACCGGGTAAAGGCCCCCCGTTAATAGAGGGAGAACTGAGGGGCCCTCATATGGGGGAAAAAAATTTAAGGGGCCCCCCAAAAAATTTCCAGGCTAAGCGGGGCCCCAAACATTCAGGGGGTTTGAAAGGGGCCCCCCCAACCTTCAGGGGCCTTTAATGGGGCCCCCACAACCTTCAGGGGGTTTTTTGGGGGCCCCCCCAAAACCCTCAGGGGTTTATGGGGGCCCACAACCTTCAGGGGTTTTAGGGGCCCCAAAACCTTCAGGGGGGGTTTTGGGGGCCCCAAACCTTAAGGGGGGTTTTTGGGGGCCCACAAATTCAGGGGTTTTTGTGGGCCCCAAACCTTCAGGGGTTATGGGGGGGCCCCCCAAATTTTAGGGGGTTATGGGGGCCCCACAAACTTAGGGGCCTTATTTGGGGGCCCCAAACATTTTGGGGGCCTTAGGGGGGCCCCACAACAACATGGCCTTTTGGGGGGGCCCCAAACTAAAGGGCCTTATGGGGGGCTCCCCAAAAAAAGGAGCCTTAGGGGGCCCCACAAAACCCCAAAGGGCTTATGGGGAAAACCCCCCAAACTAAGGGGGTTATGGGAGACCCACAAAAAGGGCCCTTTGGGGGCCCCCACAGGACTGGCAAGTTCCTGGCGCTACTGGCCACTTGAATAGACCTATGGCGCACAGTGCCTCCAGAGTGGGGCCCTCCCCTCAGTGCGCCGGGCCCCCCCTCCATCTCAGTAGCACCGGGCCACTTCCCTTTGGGGGGGGGCCCCTTTAAAACCCTGTTTTATTGTGGGGGGCCCCCTTTAAACCCCCTTTTATAGTGGGGCCCCCCAAAAACCCTGTAGTTTGTGGGGGGGGCCCCATGAATTCAGGGGGGGTTGAAGCGGTTTATTTGAAAAAGTGAGGCCCGCCCCCCCCGGGGGAAGGGGGGAGGGGCCGCCCGGCTGCTCAGTCACGAGCTGCTGCGCTCTGAAGAAGTAAGTTAAGTTAAAGTTAATGATGATAGAGATCACTATGGCGCGCAGCGTGACTCGCAGCGCTGGGCCCCTCCCCCTCAATAGCGCTGGACCCCTCCTCTCCACCTTATTTGCCCCAGGCCCCTGCACTCCACCTCTGCAGCGCCGGGGCGCAGTGGGGGATATATCATGGTAGGGAGAAAAGGTCTGCGGCCTCTACTCTCTACCATTATAATGAAGCAAGGTGGCGGTACCTGCCGTCGGCGGCGGGCCGCCCGTTGCTTCACATTCTGGCCGGGCCCGGTACGGGAGTACTGGTTGTACCCCCCTATCGGCGGCCCTGTGTGCACCTGTATGTGTAAGCCAAAACTAGGAGGGGTCCATAATACAAAAGAGGAGCACTTCTTTCCATTATAGTTATTTTCTGATTATTTTCCACCCCTGTCTTTGCCTTACAAATACTGTGACACATTTTCTACTACTGTCTGATACCTAAACTGTCTAATAATGTATCGGTGGCTCATGCTGTTTGATAAATCCACACATGTGTAGACCCTGTTGTCTAACATTACACAACTTATTGGTTGGCTTAGTTTGCACCAATAATTGCTTAAAAATTGTAGCACATTCTCTGCCACATAATGTCTCATATTAAGCCATGCACCTTCCATGAAGCCACATCACGTGTCCAAAACACACCAAACATTTGGTGAAATGCATGTACGCCAGTTTTTTGGTGCAGTTGCCATAGTAAATGTGCTGACTAATCTATGCAAGTGTGAAAATGGTCTAAAAGTACGTGTCATACGTAAAGAGAGCAGCAAATCTATGCTGTAGAAAGTGCAGTGAGATGTTTACAGTACAGTATGGGTGCTTTCACAGTGTTTTCATGGTATTTGTAGATTGTAAGCCTTCGCGGGCAGGGTTCTCTTTCCCTCTGTAACTGTTAGTCACAGATTGTCACTATTGTACTTGTTTGACTTATATTATGTATGTAACTGCCTGAATGTACAGCACTCTGTAATCAATGGAGCTCTAAATTAAATAATAATAATAAGTTATTCCTGCATTTTATTTATTTATTTTGCCAAAAAACAATGTAGCCAAATGTTACATTAAAAACAAAAGTAAAATTGTTCTAATATTAACCATCTGACAACATCACATATGCAGTCTCGTGACTTTGGGGTTAGCCTAATCTGCAGCAAACACACACAACGTATGGCTATGATCGGCTGCCCGTCTTATTCACCTCTCTCCTTGATACTCCTCTGCCTCTCCCCTCTGCCAATCCCTTCACTGGCTTTCCATTGTCCAGCGAATTCACTTAAATGTTGTAACCATGGACCTTCAAAAGCTTTCCATAACCGCTCCCCTCCATACATCTCTGCCTTAATCTCCAGATACCTCCCCGCACACAGTCTCCATCTTCTCACAGGACCTTCTTCTCTGCTCTCCTCTCATCAGCTCCTCACACGACCGTCTCCAAGACTTCTCCCGTGCTTCCCCCATACTCTGGAACTCACTGCCCCAGCACATCAGACTCACTTCCACTTTTACCAGCTTCAAAAGCAACCTGAAAACCCATCTCTTCAGCATCGCCTATAAACTATAGTATCCCTGCTGTTACTACACCCTCCACAAACATGTCTGCCCCCACCTTCTGTCTCTTTTCCCCTTCCTTGTAGATTGGAAGCCTTCGCAGGCAGGATTCTCTTTCCTTCTGTGCCAGTTGATTGTCACATACTGTCAGCATTGAACTTGTCTGACTTATGTTATGTTTGTAACCCTCTTGAATGTACAGCGCCCTGGAATCAATGGCGCTCTTAAAATAAATAATAATAATAATAGGGAGAACCCGGGAGAAGACACGGAAACGGGCTAGACTCCACACCCAAGAAGCTAATTGAACAAAGAATGCAGGATGTCAGCTTCCTTTCCAGGTATCAATCATGAATTGTTGATCATATTACAAATCCTTTTTTATTGGCATCTTGATAAAAAATGTTCACGTAGACACGGTCAAGTCTTTGAAAACTGTTATTCAATTGAGAAAAGTAGCATCACATTACACTGATGCTTTTCGGACACACAAGGGTGTCATTACTCATAACGTGAAGAAAAAACCGTTTTGAAATTTCCCCCCCTTTAATACCTGCCATTTTGGCCATGGGTTCTTTTGATCCCCCAAGCGGAAAAGATAACAAGCACCTATGTGGAGACAGGTAATGACTGCAGAACGTATAGGGGAAATAAACCTTTTTGTGCCCACTTTTTAAAAAAATTTTGGACTTGTACCCAAAGAATATTAAAGTTTAATGGCGGGAAAAATTACGTTGAAACTTTTTTTTAAACCCCCAAAGAATCCCCATACGGGACTTAAAGGGAAACCTGTAAACCGGTTGGGGCCCCCCTTGCTGAGGACCGACAAGCTAGTGTCAAAACCATCCCTGTTCCCAGAGCTGTGTCCCTTTTTCCCTTTTTGATGCTGTAGTTTTAGAGCATTTAATTTGCTCAAATTTTTTTAATTTTGAGAGGGGGTTAGCCCCCCCCAACCAAAAGGTACCCCCGCCCCTGACATTTTATTCAAATGTTTTTTCCTTTTTTAAGAAAATAGGTTAATTTTTTGGGTGAGGGGGGCCCGGGGTTAGCCAGGGGGGCCGGGGGTTGAATAAAAAAAGGGGAACTTTCCCATGATTCTTTTCGGGCCCTTGAAAAACTGCAGTTTTGGAGAATTAAAATTTGCTCAAAAAACTTTGAAATCTTGGGGGAAAAGGGACACAGCGCGGGGAAAAAAGCATGTTGACATAGTTTGTGCTGCCCCCCAGCAAAGGGGGGCCCAAAAAACCTATGGGGTTTTCTTTAATGTAAAAACGGTTTATATGTTTGTTTTTTTAACCCCCCTTTTAATTTTTTGAGTTTCAACAAAAAGTGGGTTTGTTTTTTAAATTTCCTTGTTTTAATTTTTTTTACGTTTAAATTATTCTAAGTTTTGCATTTTCATGGGGTTACTTTTTTCCCTTGTGTCTGGATTGGTGAAAAAAACCCACAGCCCAAAGTGGGGCAGGTTTTAAAGGGGGGTAAAGCCCCGGGGGTTTTTTTTAAAGGGCTAGGAAAAAGGGACCCCTTTGGAGTTGAAACGCGTCAGCAAAATTTGTGATGTTAGTTATTTTGGGGGCACACTAAAATTTACACGGGTTATTTTGAAATGTTTAAAAAATTTGTCATTTTCCCTAAAGTTTTTCCCCAAAAAATGTTTAATCCCAATATTTAAAAAATGTGAGGGTGGGGGGTTGTACGGGAATTTTTGTGGGGAAAAACTGTATTTTAAATTAAAAATTTTCAGGGACTTTCTACTTACAGAAATTTTCGGGTGTTTTTCAAAAAACCAGGTAAAGCTCGGGCCCATTATGTGATCTAAGGTGTCTAGCTTTTTTCAGGAAGCCCCACTCCTTTGTCCATCCCAAGGTTTTCAAATGGGTTAGAAAGAGGGGGGTGGCATGGGTGAAGTTGGGAGGAAACCTGAAAGACAAAGCACAGCAAAGGATCCTGGGATCCTAGTTTTACATGGAAAATGGAAATGCGTTTCAAACAGGAAATGCTGCTGCTTTTCTGCAGAGAGCTTGTGTATGCACAAAAACACATGCCCCATGGAGATAAAATTGGGGCAAGCCATTGGAATTTTTTTCTTTTTTTTGGTCTCGGGTTTTTAGACCTACAAAAAGGCCCTTTTTTCCCTTGAGGCTTTATTTTGTGCTGGTTGTTTTTAGGTCAGTGACTTTTTTTATTCAAAACACAGCATGCTCTTGGTTTGGCTTTTTCTCACCTTTTTCCTATGGGCTTCTCTGTAGGAATTGAAAAGGCCAGTACACATATGTTACAAGTATAACGAAGGGAAAACAATACCACCAAAAACTCTTTAAAAAATGCAATGAAAGACGCTTAAAATTCATAGTATTTTTTACAATCAAAAACAAATGCAGAAAAAAGTGTGAAGATATTTGTTATTAAGCCTCTCTTCATCAGCTTTGTTCACTAAAACTAGATTGTAATATGGATTTAACCTGAACAAGTAGCAGATTACACAAGTAAAAAGGGAAAATTAGTTCCCACCCATCTTTAGGGGGGACTTTTTTTTGCGCGCATTAGAAAGCGAAAGAATAAAGCCTGAATGTATGGACCTGTTTACTGGGGGACCTTGTGGCTCAGGAAAACCCATTTTTCCACTGTTTTTAAATTTTTTTTCCCAAAGCATTTAATGCGCCTGGTTTTCCCGGGACAAAAGCTATAAATGTGTTGCTTCGTATTTTGTATTTTGGGGGACACGCATCCGGGCAGGGCCCCTTTTTTCAGGCGCTTTAAAAAAGTGCCACAGGGGAGGTTTTGGGGGTAAATGGTGTCTTCGGGGCGGGGTTGATGTGGCATTTTGAAACAGTTTTAAACAGGGAGGCATGAGGTATGGGGTGCCCTCTCGGGCTGTGGGGTTGGAAATTTGAAAGTTTTATATGGAGGTAGGGAAATATGTGGTGCCGGTCTCTGGCTGTGATGTGGCAGTAGAAACAGTAAAATAGAGGATGTGGAAATGTGGGGGTCTTTTGGGGCTGTGATGTGGCGTAGTACAGTATTACAGGGAGGTCGTGGTGCCTTTCTGGCTGTGATGGGGCCCTTTGGGTTCAGTTTTACGGGGAGGTGTGAGGTATGGGGTGCCTTTTCTGGCTGTGTTTTGGCGTAGTAATTTAATTTACGGGGGGAGGTGTGAGGTTTGGGGTTTTGCCTCTCTTGGCTTTTTTTTGTGGCAGTTTTACGTATTTTAGGGTATTTTGGTATGTGGTTTTCCTCTCTGGCTTTTTTTTTTTGGGGGTTTGTGGAGTATTTACAGTTTTAAAGGGGGGAGGTACGGGGGCCTTTTTGGGGCTGTTGTGGCAGTATTTACGGGATTACAGGGGGGTGTGAGGTTTTGGGGCCCCCTTCTCTTGGTTTGTGTTTTGGGGCAGTATTTACGTATTAAAAGGGGGGTTGAGGTATTTTGGTGCCTCTCTCTGGCTGTGATGGGGCAGTAGTACATTTTTACAGGGAGGTGGGGAAATTATGGGGGTGCCACTCTCGGGCTGTGTTGGGGCCCAGTGGGACATTTATTAAAGGAGGATGAGGTTGTGGGGCCTCCAGGCTGTGTTGGGGCCCAATTTTGGGTACAGTTTTTACAGGGAGGTATGGGGATGTGGTTTTCCCCCTCTGGCTGTAAATGGGGGAGTAGTACAAAAATTAAAAGGGAGGAATGGGTATGTGGGGGCCTTTTCTCGGGCGGTGTTGTGGAGTATTTAAACAGTTTTTACAGGGGGTATGTGGTCCCTCTTTTCTGGCTGGGGTTGGGTCAGTAGTACAGAAATTAAAAAGGGAGGTATGAGGGTCCCATGGTGCTCTTGGCGTAGGTGGCGTATTTTACAGTATTCCCAGGGAGGTATGGGGTTTAATGCGGTGCCTCTCTCTGGCTGTGATGTGGCAGTGGGTAAAAGTATTACAGGGAGGTAGGGCACATGGTGCTTCTGGCTGTGTTTGGGGCAGTAGTACAGTATTACGGGGAAGGGATGGGGTTGGGGGTTTCCCCTTTTCTGGGTAATTTTGGGCAGTAGTACAGTATTACGGGAGGTATGGGTATTTTGGGGGCCTCTCTGGCGTGTGTGGCAGTTTTTAAAATTATTTCGGGGAAAGGGTATGGGTATGGGGTTTTGCCGTTTTTTGGGGCTGTGTTTGTGGCAGTGTAAAAGATTACAAGGGGGGGTATGAGGGTTACATGGGGGTTCTTTTTGGCGGTGATGTGGCAGAAATTTTACAGAAATTACAGGGGGGTTTGAGGTTGTGGGCCCTCCGGTTGTGATGTGGCAGTGGGGTAACAGTTTTTACAGGGAGGTATTAGGTAGGGGTCCCCTTTCGGGGCTGTGTTTGGGGCCCAGTATTTCCCCGAAATTACGGGGAGAAAGGAGGTTGCGGTCCCATTTCTTTTCGGGCTTTGATGGGGGCAGTAGTACAGTATTAAAACGGGGGGTGGTGGGGTTTTAAGGGGGGGGGGGGGGGGGGGGGGGGGGGGGGGGGGGGGGGGGGGTGGGGGGGCGCGGGCGGGGGGGGTAGGGGGGGGGGGCGGGGGGGGGGTGGGGGGGTGGGGTGGGGGGAAAAAAAAAAAAAAAAAAAAAAAAAAAAAAAAAAAAAAAAAAAAAAAAAAAAAAAAAAAAAAAAAAAAAAAAA